>MJUU01045579.1:17789-42274 GCA_002080025.1 Modiolus philippinarum
TGCTGCTGCTGCTGCTGCTGCTGACCGACATTCATAGGTATTTTTGGTTCATGTTTTATCCGGATATGTCGTTTCAAATCAGCAGGCCAATTATAAGATTTACTACACAAACTACACGTCTGCTTCATGGGCACACTTTTTTAAGAATGAGTATAAGCGAACAGTTTTACTATTATATAGTATATATAGGAAAAGGGATTATTTATGGCAGCGGATTTTAGGGCGTAATAAGACCAAACACATTTTCAGTTTTACTTTTATTTTACTTCAAAGTTTGATACACGGGAATTAATTGTCTCAATTCTGGTTCTCTCTGCTCCAGTACTGGTATCATTTTCTTCAGTTCTCTCCATTCTCCGTTGTGTAGGGCTACGCCAGTCTTGGTGGGACGGTAAGTCCATTCACCTCTTGGAATCCAATGTCTTCTGATGTTGACGCATGCGTAAGGTGCCTTCAAGGTGACGTAAACGTCGTCTCCAATGTGATATCTCCAATCCACGGGCTCGCAGTTATTGATTCTGCCCATCAAATCGTCTATGACTTCACACATGTTGCACAAGGCTTTCCATTGCTCCAAACGTAGGCTCACGCCTCGCTTCGTGGGTATGTTCCCCTCTATCCAGTGTCTTAAGTCTATTCTTTTTGACCCCTGCCATTCTTTGAACTCTAAATACAACAGATTTCCCAAATGTACCGTGAGCGGTTGTATGGTCTCTGGTACGAGGTCCGCCTGGGTCTGTTCACTTTGTGCGATTTGACTGATCTCTGCTGCTAAACGTATGATATCTTCTGCTTTTACACTTTCGAGCTTCTCTGGGCAATCTATCTCACTTGCCATGACGTTTTCTCGTAGCAATTTGTCGTGGTATGTTTAAAGTTGAACGTGCACTCGCTTTTTATAGTTACTGAATCATGTATCCATGGCTCTGATTGGTTCGTTTATTTTGTAAGGAGGCTTCTGATTGGCTCTTTTTCTCGTGTTTTGATTGGTTGGTTTGTATCCAACTGAGCTGTCCGATTGGTTAGTTTTCCTGTGATCTGATTGGTTCTAGGTATCCCACACCTTGATACCCAGTTCCCGCCAATGCTCGGTGATATATCTGCCATATGTCCCCGGCCCTATGCGGGTAAAGGTGACACAGACGTGTGGTGTACACGTACAGTACAACAATGCGGCCTGCATTAACAACGCCATCATCGAACAGGGACTCGGCAACCCTTTCAAAGATCCTAACAACTTGCTGATCCATCTCCAAATGAAACCAAACCTTCCAAACTCTAACCTTTATTATGTAACCCCTCGACACCGACATCAAAACCTTTGGGTGGTTATCCCCCATCTACATTTACACCTTTTGTCTCATCGACATTTTACACCTTTTGTCTCATATAAAGTCTCATTGACATCTACCCCTTATCGCTCTTGACACGTACGCCATAACCTTTCGGCTCCCCACCGACATTTACACCTTTTGTCTCATATAAAGTCTCATTGACATTGACTCCACATCCCCAACGACTTACCTTTCTGTCTTCTCTTTTTTGTCTCATTGACATTTACCCAGTTAGTTGCTTACTCCAATCATTATCTCATGTTCATTTACGTCCATCAAAATGTTCTTCTTCGGTATAATTCGTGCATGTATTTTTGTATTGTAGTTTCATGTAGTTTACTCCATATCATTTTATCCATAGTATCATATACATCTTAACCAAATGAAACACATAAAATCTAGTTTGATTAACATATTTTGACAAAAAAGTAATAAAAAAAAATATTTACAATATGTACACGATTAAAAATAAATACATGACATTTAAATTACATTTCCGACTGAATAGACACGGTATTTAAAGTTTATCTGATAACATTGAACGGACACGATATCTTTCAAATAGAAAAAACGATATGCACAAATTAAAGTCTCGTATAAACAAAAAATAAATTAAAGTCTCTGGTATATATATAAATTAAAGTCTTTGGTATATATACATTAAAATTTCTTGTACATAATTTAAAGTCTCTATACAAATTTAAACTTTTTATCACAGTTCATTATCACAGTTATATGTTGAGCGGTTCCGTAGAAATTCCATCTGATTTTACTTTTCTTTTAGGATAAAAATAGGAGAAGCCACAACGTTCTTGAAGATAGGTGTACAATTGGTTATTGACAGTTCGGAATCCTCTGTTGATACCAGACCCGGACTTTTTGGAAAGAAGGACATCCATATATTTGTTTTTTGAAATGGAATTGGTCTTTTTGTTGATCCCTTTGCAGCTAAATTTATCTTCAGGACCAAAGCAGTAGTACGTCTTGCTGCAAAGGGCGATGATTCCGTCACCCCTGTATTCTTCTTTGAATAATCCAGGGGTACGTCTGTCGTAGGCGGCATGCTCGGGAGTGTCATCTCGAGGAAACCAAAGATGTTTTTCCTGCTCATACTTTTGTCGTAGTTCCGGTCGAATGACTTCTTCTAGAGACTAAGAAAAAAGGGCAAGATAGGCAGAATCAGTATCCATAGAGCAGTACTGGAAATTACTTCTGTCGATGTAATAATCAATAAAATCGTAGTAAAATTCCAGCATTCTAAGCTTCCCATATTGATACACGAAAAAGGCTATTTGATTGGGAAGGTCCAACTTTAGAGTTTTTTTGTTCATTTCCAGTTCAAATGTTTTCTCATCCAGCTGGTTACATTTTCGAAACGAAGGGTCTACCAAATATTGACTGACATCTCCGTCTCTGCAGTAAATTACGTCCCTATGCTTCTCTTTGTTGGTTCCTGTTTTTCCATAGGAAGCATTACCTTTTAATTTTTCTGTTTCCGCAACAATTTTCATTTTCGGATCCCGATCTCCAGCTCTTCTTGCATCGCTAACTTCTCTTCCAAATTTCTCGAAGCACTTCGCTGGGGTATATTCCACCACTTGGTATATTTTAGAGATTTCCAGTCCGTGCTCCAAGTACCATTTCAGTAAAGGTGTAATGATTAAAATTTTTTCTCCAAACAAGCTGCCAATCAGACTTTTGCGAGGTTTGGACATGATATCGCGCTCTTCTGCATAGGTCTTCATGTGGTCGCCGATATCATCTCTACAAATTTCAACATTTTTAAATATGGGTGTCATCTCGGGAAATTTTGATTTAAGATGGTCGGGAACGTGGATGTCCACTTCTAATACTCCAAACAGTTTGTCGTCCAAAACGGCTTGTTTGATGTTGTCTTCAGACATTTTGAAGTGCTTATCACAAGGTCTTTTCATCTTGTCGACGAAGGCTTTCAAAGAGGGAATTGATTTTTTGACTTGTCTCCAGTCGCATTCCCACATTTGACGGACGTAGTACCCCTGTTCTTTGAGATATTGAATTTTGTCTTGGGTTTGTTGGGACTTTGATTGCTTGAAGAGTGATCCCTCCTCGTCTTTTTGTTGATTGGATTGGCAATCATGTCCATGCCAGTAACATCCTTGAAATTCGTATACTGTATTTGTCTCCTTAACGTAACCATCTACTGGCAATCTTTTCATACCAATTACTTTCTCTTTGGTGTTGCCCTGGTGTCTGACATGGTGCCCAGTTATGTGCGCCTCCCGTTCTAACCATTCAATTGCCATTCGTTCATAGCGTCTAGGGGTGTCCCTTTTAAATTCGTTGTCACTCTTTCGACGAACGAAATGTCCGGTTGGCATGTTTTGCATGATACACCACAGGTACAAAGCATTTGCATCGTAACCGATGATTTTCTTGCAAAGTTTTGGGTCATTGAATTCTTGTGGACGAATGGTAGTAACATCTTTTTCGTGGTATCTGTGGAATACAATACTGGGACCACCTACTACAATGTATGTTGTTTTTCAACAGATGGTACAGATCATCGTTGTTTTTGTTGGGTACGGTAAAGTAACTGGGTAGGTCTTGAAACATGTATTATAGAGTTCGTCCAGGTACGCTGATTCCGTCCTTAAAAATGTCGATTCCTCCCTTCTTATAGTACTGGAACATTTTCTCGACGGCTTCCAACATCGGTTCTACGTCCTTGTTGTTGTACCATATGAGGAAGTCTCTCATCGAATTCATGTTGTTGTCGTACCATACCTGCTGACACGTTTGGTACTCTTCAGCTGAAATGTTGGCATTTTTCAATTTGCTGAAAAAATCTGAATGTCCGGGGAGATGTGTTACTTGTAATTTGTCCAGTGATGTCATCCATTCGTAAGGGAAATGTCCTTTTTCTTCCGTGCAGTCGTAAGCTTTTAAAAATTGACTGTAACTAAAGCCCGGAGCTAAGTAGTTGGTAATGTCCAGGAATTTTAACTGTTCCGTCGTCACACACAGGAAGTTGTTGTTTCTCTTCACGGTGTACTTTATACTCTTGCTTTTGACCAACTCGACGAAAAAGTCTATTTTCATGGCATTTAAATCGTATTTTCCGGAGTTGAAACCAATAACGGGGAGTTCTCTGAGGTACTTTTCAAGTTTTTGCTGCATCCTATACAGGTAGTGCTTTCTTTCTTTTCGCTCTTTCTCGAAGTCATCGACGATATAATCTAAATCTTTATCTAGTCGTTCGCCGATTTGCTGATAAACGTGTTGAAATTTAGATAACAATAGACGATAGGATTCATCACTGATCTGGGATAAATAATCTAAACAAAATTCAACTGTTTGGTGGGTGTCTCCATCCGATACAAAGCACACTGGATTCGTATAGCCTGGTACATTGGAACAGACTGAAATACTGAGAAGAACGTGGTGACTAGTCCACTCGATTTTGTTGGATGGAATTTTGTCTGTTGGCTGCAGCATCACTTCTATATCAAATGTAGCTCTGTATGGATAATAACGGTCTTCTTGGGGAATTTCTATATTTTCGTCTAGGAGACTTTCGAAAATATTGCGGTCTGGGTGATACACACCACCAGGAAACTTGTAAACGACTTCTCCAGTACACGTTCGTTCGTGACGATGTAAAGACCAACAAGATTTCCACAACTTGTCACATTTAGGGCATACGTAACTATGACTGTACTTTTTCATGTCACTGACGTAGCTGAAATGCTGGTCGTACAAATTCAAATTCATGGTACTCTCGTATCTATATGGTGAACGTCGTACCAAACGAGCAGCAATTTCGTCGTCTTCCGTCTCATGTAGGTTGTAGACATAGATATTTATCTCAAAAAGTCTCTCCAGCACCACGAGATCATCAAAACAAACACCTTTGAACCCTTTGCTGTTCATCTGGCGGTGCCGCAGGTACTGCTGGAAATAAGTCTTAGTCGGAGTTTCGACGTCTGTTACAGGAGCTCCTTTGTGCACTGCTAGACATCTAAAAAAACAGAGATTGTCGTTGAAGGGTCCGTTGGAACCACCAACCAATGCTACAATACCTCGGTTCTTCAGGAGGAAGTCGGGCAGATGGACTCTTGCACCGATGGGATGCTGGGTCAACTTGTTGACATAAAAAGTGACGTTAGTTACTAGATGGACGACCCATTTTGTATTCTCTCGCTGTTGACGAATATATTCCAGCATGTCTTGTCTGCTTAACTCCTCCAAACAATTTTCGATGTCTTCTTCTGTGCGGATGAGATGAGGCACTTCCATGTACCTTGCGTTGTTTTGACTTGGATGGTAGAACCTCAACTCTCCGGACTCCACATGACGCAGAATAAACCCAAACGACAAATTAATCCTGAAGGCCGTGGTCTGTTGGAGGAAAATATGGCGTACCATGGCTAGGAACGACGTAGCAGTAACGTCGTTCAAGGTAAAATTATACCGGTCTTGAACGACGTTACAGGTGATTTCCATATCTCTTATGGAGTTCCAATGTCGAAGATATAATACACGGGTCTCCATGTCTTCTGGTAATTCAACATCAGCTGGTACATTAGGTGACTGGGGTAACGATGGTGGAGGTGACGTTTCACGCCTTTTCTGCGGGGGATTTTGCATTTCAGGTTCTTGAATGGCAGGTCTTTTTGATGTTTTTGATGCCGGTCTTTTGTGAATGGCATGGTGACGGCGAAGATTATCACTTCTATCAAAATACTGACCACAGACGTCACATGTCAAGTCTCTGTGGCCTTCCTCGTGTATTTTTTGGTGACGGTTACGGACATCTGGTCTATTGAATTGTTCCCCACAAATGGAGCAACTGTAAGTCTGGCCACTGTGAGACTTCAAGTGGCGGTTTAGATTCTGTTTATTGCTGAAGCTTTTGCCACATTTCTCACATACGAAGGCCATCTGAAACGAGACAAAGAAAACCTGTGTGGAAAATAGTATTAATAATAAATGATTTAGTGTAAAATTACAGACATAAATTGGTGCTCTACCGCCGTCGCACTTTTTTTGTTTGAGATGTGTAAATGCATTGGCCCTATTGTCGTATGATTTGTAAACAGATCTATGCTTGCCCTTTTGGGTACGGTCGTAATGACTTTGTTGGGTTCTCTTGTTTTAAGTGTGTTTAACAACAAACGCTTTGCCCCTTTTGGGCACGGTCGCACTAAATTTGTTGGGTTCTTTTGTTTATTTTGTATGTAAACACATTGGACCTATTTTAAACAGACGTATCGACATAGCTCCATGGGCCCCATTTGGACCTCTTGTTATTTGTATGTAAAAGCCATAATAGGTCATTTAGATTTGTATTGTGTATACTAGATAAAATAACTTACCTTTAATTTAATCTTCTTTACTTCGAAAAACAAACTGTATATTAATCTGCAAAATAAATAATAAAAACATAAGTAAAAAGAAAAATAAATGTTAGTAAACAGACGTACAGACATGCCCTTTCGGGCTCATATTGGCAATTCTTTTATAAAATCTTAATATTTTAGTCATAAATATTAATGAAAAAAAGTTAGTATACTTACAAAAATAAAATGTCTTCAAGCGTTGTATTTTAATCACTTTGTGTAATCTGTTATCACACCTGTAAAACATAAATAGCCTACATTGAAAATGTAAATAAAGGACATTTAAAAATCAATACGGTTGTGCGATTTAAATATTTCATTGTGTGTTTAAAATCAATAGCGACAGGTGGTTTGTTGATAAATATTTCAATATGCGTGTGTGCCTGTAAAATCAATACCGATTTCATTCATTCCATGGTGACGTAAAAAGTAAGCTTTATGAATAACTGTTCTCTTTGTTTACATGATATGATCACATGCCAGATGTTACGATGACGTGTTCTATACTCGATCAATATGGAGGGCCACAAAGGGGTATTTATCATGGATATTAATTTGTACAATATGGGTTTGTTTTTATCATTGATTCGATTTCGAAAACGGCAATTTCATGTTTATACAGGTTGGGAACTTCATTTTCTAACTATCCGTTGTGTGTTTTTAACTTTATGAATAGGTGTTTCTTTGTGGGACCCCACGATGACGTGTACATAATCAGTATACATAGAGAGAGTAAGAAAGGGGTTGTTTATCACGGAAATAATTCATAAAATATTTTTCGTGCTTACATTTAGTGTATATTTCAAGGATTAGTTCCTGCACATGGCTTTGCACGCTTGGTTATTTCATTCAAAACCACATACCCCTTTCGGTACCTCAATATCGGGTTTTTGTATGTTTTATAAGCTAATTGTTCATAAATACGATGAAAATATGATGAAAACGGCTTACCTTTCAATGAATCAAATCCAAAAATCAACAGAAAAACCTCTTCTGTAGTTGTAAACGTTGAAAAACCTGAAACAAACAAAAGAAAATATGTGTTACTTTAATTCAACCGACTTTTAATAAAACAGGACAAGAACTATATAAAACAAAAGTATCAATACATGATTAAAACGAATTGTACTTACAAGAATTCTACAAAGATTTCGCAATCAGAAACACGTCTGTATCACTGTAATTCAAATAATTGAATGGACAGGTGGGTTTTGATCACGTGATTACAAATTTTCAAATATATTACGGAAGCTCAGCGGAGACAGAAAATAGTGTACAATATTTTTTAAAAACACGGTTTAGAATGAAAACACTTCCATTATTCTATTTAAAATTAGACTAAATGAAATTTATAATATGATATGACGACATGAGAAACAAATTCATATAGGGAGAATATAAGACGGGATTCCTGCAACATAAAAAAAAAATTGAGTAATTTTATATTTTGGTGTTTCATCTCGAGTACATTTATCCATTAGGAATACTAGTTACAAGAAAAACGTCTTACCTTCAAGTAAATACTGAAGTCTTTATAAATACTGGATGAAATCCAAGTTTTACGCTTTGTGCACAATACAAAACACGTCTGATCGCTTTGAAAACCGCTGGTGAAATGACGCTTTCCAATTTCAAATTTACCTGTGTCTGTTATGAAACGAAGGCTCTCATTGGTCCGCTCAAACTCGTGACTATTTCAAACATGAGGGAAAGGCTCCCATTGGTCCATTCAAACTTGATACGATTTGAAATCGAGCGCGCAACGCTCCCATTGGTCCATTTTGAATATTTGAATTTCAAATCTTGAGGGAAACGTTTTCATTGGTCCGCTTGGAGTGTCGTCACTTCCGTTGACGTCATACTTCCGGTCACGGGACTTCCGGTGACGTCATACTTCCGGTCACGGGACAACCGGTGACGTCACTTCCGTAATCCACCTAATCCACCTCAAATACTAACTGAAAACCACCTATATACTACTGCCGGTACCAAGTCCGGCTATCCCGAGTTCCTATCGTTGTCCATGTTTGTCTTTTGTCATTTTATTGTTTTTCCCTGGTGGATTGTGGCATGTGATTGTGGTTTACGGCCATAGTAGGTGTTTCCTGTTATCTTTCTTATATTAAATGTATACATTTTTAGCACAAAATACTGAAGTCCAGTAATGTATGCTTTTTGCAAAAAGTTTTAATTTCATGAATTGTATCTTTTGTGTCATCAGTCATTTAAAGTGTTCTTCGCTTCGTTTTGCATTAATTGGCGATTTAGCTTTGGTATAAGGCTAAGAATTTTTAGGGAGTGTGTCTTTTTCTTGAACTTATCAGTCTTTTTCTTGTACTTGTTTGTATTGGCTTATATTATACTATTCATATAAACTTACAGTTTGGAAACTCTCTATATATTATGAATTATCAGGTGCCGTTGGTCTCTTAGAGTGATGAAGAAAGTATTAGATATATATTTCCGGTTATTTAAGTGTTTTGCTTAGGCTAAGATTTGAAGTTACAAACAAAACATTACTCTGAATTTGGCTATTTTTTGCTTTGGGGGTAGAACTAAAACACCAAGAACAGATATAAAGCTCAAGGGTCTTTCGTTTTTATACATAATGAGAGTCAAGTATTTTATTTCATCTGATGTAGGATACTCGTTTTTTTACTATATCTAAGGTCAATGCATGCCAGTCTTAGATCTAAACATCAGTAGTAATTTCATTTGAATTAAATAGTCTGCCTTAAAAAGGTACAATATACTTAGATTAGAATCTAGAAAATCTGAGTAAATCTATAAATTATAAAGTTTAACAAATCATCTTTTTGTTACCTTTGTTTGATTTCCTGGTGATATGCTTCTTAATATCTTCCACCTGTCACTATTTTTTCTGCAAAAAACAAACTTTTGATTATGTAACACTGTGCATTCTCTGAATATTTTTATTTTAGATAGATCGCACATACACATGTAAAAGAAGCATAAAAATTGTTGTCATAACGAAAGTGATAAAATTTACCTTGTTATAAAGTGATTCTAATGCAACATTTGTATAACGAAGGTTTTGATTGATCATAACTGACCCTCAATTCAGATTTCCGAAAGCCGATTTTATCTGGAACCTTACAATATCTAATTTTTTGTAAATTTTGTTTAAAACTAAGGAGTATCTCCCTCATGCAAAGTTCTGTCCTTAGCTGATTTTGGCTTTACATTTAGATCATATTGGTTATTTATTCTCTATCAGTTTTTAAACATCTTTGAGTTTCTGGTCTTCCAAACGTTTAGATTTTATCTGCATTGAAGAGACATAAGTTGTCGAAATGCGCATATGCAGAAAGTAAATTCAGTAACTTCGGTATTTATTTATTTCCACCATCTACACACCTGACACAATTTGGTTCCCTGTTTAGTCTGGTTCCTAATATTGTTACAAATTCCCGAGTTGAGAATAGAACATGAAGTTGATTTTTTGTATTAGAATCACAATAACAGTACATTATTGGAATACCCGAGGGCGTCAATCTCGATTTGACGGTCAACCTATAAACTGCATTTTGACCGTCAAATCTACGATTGACGCCCTCGGGTATTCAAATTATGTACTGTTATTGCTTAAATACAACCAAACAAAATATCACCTGGGATCATCGACTGTACTTGCACAGAATCTTTACGTAGAAAATATTGAAGCCTTGAATCGTTGAGGAAAATTTTCTTTTTTTCAATAAGTACAGTAGCATCATATTAACTTTTCATTTTAACCCGAATTCTTAAAGAGAGAAAAGAAACTGGTATTCTCTATATTTGTTCATGGTTTATGGTTTTCCAAATGTTTAAATTTGGTCTGCTCTAAAGGGGTATCAAAATTGCCCCTTGCAGAAATATATTTACAGAAACTGTATCTCAGGTATAAATTATCATATTACAGTTCGAGCTGGACCAATATCTGTGCTAGTAGACTGTTAGTTCCTAAAGATATTCACTGATTCAGTTGTAAGTATTTTGCTGCAGGCCCGAAAACTGGTTGAAATATCATTTCTATTCTCCGTCGTGCATAGCTCTTTTCTTAGCTAATTTCTTTATTTATTCAAATTCTATTGGGTATTCGTTCTCTACCAGCTTTTGCAAAACGATTTATTGTCTTGCAAATGTATTGATTTTATCAGCAGTGAATATAAAAAGTCATAAATTTACAGTAAATTCAATATTTGTTTTTCATACGGTGGTCTTATACAATATTTTTCTCAAACTCGTTTTCTGTCCACATGTATATTCATTTCGAAAAATTCTTAATTATTTCATTTTTTACCAATAATACTCGCAATAGCAAAATTTAACAAACCTTTGTTCAAAACTAAGGAGTATCTCCCTCTTGCATAGCTCTGCATTTGACTTTTCTATTTAGATCTTATTCTTAATTTGTTCTCTGTCAGTCTTCATACATATTTCGGTGTATGGATTTCCAATATTTTGATTTTATCTGCATTGCATAGACAAGTTGTCGAAATAAGTATATGCAGAATCCAAATTCACGGCGGCTTCGTTGTTATGTTATTTATTACCAATGGGCCAATGTCTCTGCTGGTGGACTGTAAGTCCTCGAGGGTATTCACCAACCCAGTAGTCAGTACTTCGGTGCTGGCCCGAAAACAGATTTTATCTGGAAACTTGCAATATCTAAATTTAACAAAATTTTGTTCAAAACTAAGGAGTTTCTCCAACTTGCATAGCTAAGTCCTGAAGAGACATAAGTTGTCGAAGAATAAAAATTAACAGCGTCTTGGGTATTAAAAGAGTATTACAGGTACTACGTTTGTTTGTAGAAAAGAATTTTTAATAATTATTCATAACTTTTTTTTATTCTGCTTAACTCTAGTTCCCATAGTAACAGAATAGAGAAAGGGAGGTGGTACCTATGCACCGGTTTAACCCTACCACTGGTTTTTGCTAGTGCCGGTACCAAGTCCGGCTATCCCGAGTTCCTATCGTTTTTTTTTTTTTGTTTGTCTTGTTTTCAGTATGTTTTTCTAGTGCTCTGCGCTTGTAAATTGTGGCATGTGATTGTAGTTCCCGGCCATTTTATGTGTTTACTGTTATTCTGCTTTTGTAATGGTAGAGATATAATTTTGATTGAACATATGTGGTTTAGATAAACAAAATGCTGTGGAGAATCATTACAAAGCAATATTAAATTTCATTGACTGCCTTATAAATCAAATGTTGTATACATTTAACTGACTTCATTCTTTTTTATATCTTAAGGGAGTAAACCTGGAGTATGAGGAGATAAGTCTGTTTTCCACTTTTCTAATACTTAAATGAATAAAAAGAATCATTGTGACAGGTATAATCAATATTTTGAAATTGTAAATATATTTCTTTTGAAAAAGCAAATAAATATTCATTTTGTCATGAAATAACATTCCAATATGCAGGTATTTATAACAAGTGCATTTACTCTACATTTTTTCAAGGATATCTATAAATAATGAAAATTTGCAAAAGTTAGCTTTCTTGCAAGGGAGTTAATTTAAAGCTTAGATTCCGGAATTTCCTGACTCCTGATTCTACGATCCAAACGGACACGACTGTTCTCCGGGTACAATTTTCTCTCTGTGCTTTTTCTCTATGTACTTTCTCAGGGGGCTTAGTATTGTGCGTTTGTAGAATCAAGATCAGTTGTAAAATTGGAGATGTATCTGGACCAAATTTTCCGGTATTATTGATGTACTCTGCCACGATCTGCAAAATGTTATCAAATACGGACTTGTTGTTGTCTGTCTTTGTTAGAAGAGACTGTATATCCAAGTAAAAGGCAGGTTTAAGCTCTCGTACATGGTCATATTTTTCACAGACAAGCAGGAAGTGTTCTGCTGTTTCTTCACTTCCGCATTCGCAGTTTGGAGTGGTGGCATTTCCAATCTGGTGTTTGTAATGGTTCAGTTTGTTGTATCCTGTTCTCAACTCAGTCAATATCTGTCCAAGGCGTTGGTTTGGCCACTCTAGTATGTGTGGGCATCCCACCTTTGGTATTATATTCTAGAGACATTGAATTTTAAACACTTTGTCCTAAATTTTAAAAAATGGAACGGTAGAATTTTCTAGAATTAAGTATATTTTACAGAAACTAGTTTTCTTTCTCTTCTCAGTTTTTGGTGAAAATTAAACAACTAATTTTTTTTTCAAGAATTGTTTCATACTGATCAAAATAGAGTAAAATTTTCCATCTATACTGTTAAGAACACCCATGTTGAAAATTGAACATATGCAGTTTCAATACTGAAAATATTTAAAAAAACGAGTGGAAAATTTTAGGCTCTCCTAGGTCTACCCCCGTAAATATGTATTAAAAACACCAATCATTGAATTATGTTTCCCTTTGATACTGGTCTACTGAACTGTATTATATATTAGATAAGCAATACACATACTTAACCTACGCAAACGTGAGAAAGTTTGTTATATGCAGCAATCGGTTAGAAAAATTTTACAAATCAACATTTTATTTACATTTTTTATGATTTTTACATTTTTTTTATTCAGACAATATTTAACTGTATACTCATTGTTAATTTAAAGCATTGTTTACTTTCCTGGCATCTACTTTATCTTTATCTTACTTTGCAATTATTCACACAGACTGAACAAACGCCTACTTTGTAATATGAAAATATCACTTACTCTATTCCAATTTTCTTTAAACGTTCTTCGGTTATCATGTCCAATTCTGTTCCAGATATATTCTCAGCTAAATAGAGTATACAAAACATTCATGTAAACACGCACCAGTGATTTGTGAATGCACTAAATGCTTACCTTTCTGGAGCACGAAAATTGATTCTTAGCTTTTATGGTAGTTTATCATATATACATTCCTCTTATATACATTTACTCCATATCCTTTCATTATTTATTTGATACTGCAGTTTCTCTCCCCGGAAGTGTGGAGTTCGCAAAAAATTCTGCTTGTTAGAGACGTTTGCTTTTTATATATTTCAGTTATGGTGTAGTGGTTCTTGAGAGAATCTCTTATATGTACACATTTCATACTTTCATTTTTTCGCATTTTATCTTTATCAATTTTTTTTGTAATTTCCGAATATAATTCTGACCACCTGTTTAAAGTGCGAAATCTCATAATTTCTTTTGTTGAGTTTTCTTACAGTTAACTCGATGAGCGCCTTCTGATTGTTTCATATACTTTGTTGAATCGTGTCCTTTTTCACGTTTTCTCGTGTCTCTGGACTTTAATTTATGAGTAGTTTCAGTGTCATTTTTGACATCTGTATTTTTCTGCCATTCCTTTTAAAAATAAATTCTAGTGTTCCCTACGCTTACCATTACAGGACTTAAATGAAGTTATATAAAATAAATTATTATTTTTTAGAAGATGTATTTTCAGGAAGATATTTAATTATACAATCGAAAATTTGAATAGAATACCGATTGCAAGACCATCAAATCACTTTTTTTTTGCAATTCCCATTTTTCATTTGTATTCTTGCATCATCTTTGTGCGCTTAACCACATATGTATGCCAATCCCTCGCCAGTGAGAATCTTGGAAATGATTTGGATCTGCTAAATGCAACTACATTAAAGGTTGTTTTCAACAAAAAAGATACAAATTTATAAAATTATTGAAGATACATCTGCACAGGTGACATTTTGCATGAAGTATGAAAAACTGCAAGAATATTGTTTGAAGAAAACCTGGAAAGATATGTGACTATTTAACTCTTCACAGTAGTACATTATGTATCGACTTGCATTTTTGTACGTTTTCCGTACAAAGTTCAAAAATAAAGCATGATCTCAAGTTTTGCAAGTTGTTACATCGTTTTAAAAGTAATGATTTAATCAAGTGTTATGCAAAATTATGAAGTCTCCATGATTAATATGTTGACAAATATTTAAAAAAAAACAGAAAAAAACATTATGTCCCTTGTGTTCCATCACACATTTCACAGCATCAGTGAAACTTAAGTACAGGGCAATCGTCCCAGTCTAGAGCATCTCCCTACTTTTTTCTATATTCTGTACCTGTGACCAATAGATGAAATATAGATACTTTGACTTTTATTTCCTCACAAAATCTTATAACCATCAGTTTATCGCACAATCGTTCATAAAACTGAGGTAAAAGGCCGACAGATCCTTTATGCGGTAACCAATACCAACATAGTATATTTCTCCCGACACAAGAAATCGATTTGAAATAGATCTCAACAGAGGACTTAAATGTTGTCACAAACCAGCAACTAATCAAAAATGGAGTCGTCAACGTAATAAGATCAAGTACACACATAATTACATTGATGTACAACTAACACTTATAAAAGAAATGATAAAAGTAACCACTACATTTAAATTAGTTGTTGTGAATATTTCCGGATGTTTCTCTGAGAGTCAGAACAACAGCAGTAGAATAATGAAGGAACAGAAAGGGTTGATAATTACAAAAGTAAAAGTCCAGAGACTTGGCCAAAACGAGAACGCAGAAAAAAGAATAAATAACAGAAAACTATAAGTAGCAGAAATAAAAAATACAGCTTTACAAACCAAGGCACTTATAAGCTCCGATAAATCCGAAAATTGCATCGGGTACTGCGGAGAGGTAATCATATCCTTCTCTTTTAACAACACCCGTAACACGATAATATCTGGTTCTGAAAGATCTGGATATAGCGGATTGGAAAGTGTCATTTTTTGGACAATTAGACCAATAAAATATCCATTGACTTCTGACACATATGACTTCTCTAAGCTTCAAACAGTACCCAGTCAACACTTTTAAAAGCTTCAGCAAATTTCTTATGTGTTCAGAAAAAAATAAGGAAAAATCGGCAACACAAAAATCTAAAGCACTGGCAGTGTGATGTCCCTCAAAACCGAGAGTGACATCGGGTGTTGTGTACGTTTTGTGTATATGTTTTAACGGATTATTAGAACAGAATATCGATGTAAATATTTTACGAAAGGATATGGAGTAAATTAACATGAGACTATAACACATATGTTAACTCCAACTGCAGTAATTTTAATGGGCTGTATGGCCATTTCGGAAATTTATTCCTCATCAGCAGCACTAGAACCCAAACAAAGGAAATCCATAATTTCAAAAAAATGTTAAAATGCATAAAACCAAACGAAATCCGAATAATCAGTAATATCAAATATAGTTAAGGACAAAACTACGATGGAGGGAGTTAATCCTTCGGTTTTTGAATTTACATAAATTTAGATAATAGTAATTGAACAAAGTGTACACATGAGAAATCATCTCATGTACAAATACACCATATCTAAGAAAAATAAAGAGCATACATCTCTACCACGGGGAATTTTTGTTACAAACTCCACACTGCAATAAAAGACAAACTCCAGTATTAAATATTTTACGAAAGGATATGGAGTAAATTATCATGAGACCATAACACATATGTTAACTCCAACTACAATAATTTTAATGAGCTGTATGGCCATTTCGGAAATTTATTCCTCATCAGCAGCACTAGAACCCAAACAAAGGAAATCCATAATTTCAAAAAAATGTTAAAATGCATAAAACCAAACGAAATCCGAATAATCAGTAATATCAAATATAGTTAAGGACAAAACTACGATGGAGGGAGTTAATCCTTCGGTTTTTGAATTTACATAAATTTAGATAATAGTAATTGAACAAAGTGTACACATGAGAAATCATCTCATGTACAAATACACCATATCTAAGAAAAATAAAGAGCATACATCTCTACCACGGGGAATTTATTTACCGACTCCACACTGCAATAAAAGACAAACTCCTGTATTAAATATTTTACGAAAGGATATGGAGTAAATTAACATGAGACCATAACACATATGTTAACTCCAACTGCAATAATTTTAATGAGCTGTATGGTAAATAATGCAATAATGCTGGAAAGTAAAACACTTTCTTGTATATAACAGTTATTTTAAAACTTAATGTGGTGAACTGACTACAAAACACAGTCTGTACAACGCTATGAGAGTAAAAGAAAATGAAACAGAGAGATCATGTCACGGGCATGTACGAAATATCATTGATGTACCAGTAGCAACACTTATTAGGTTCTCTGTCAATACATGTCAATTTCAGATTTGGCATTTTAATTTTTTGTGTGTTTCAAAATTATTATTCTGACCACCTGATTATTGTGCCCACATCTCATAATTCTATTATGCCAAGTTTTCTTACTATTGACTCGATGAGTGCCCTTTGGATGTATAAACGTTGTGGTAGTCTTCTTTTGGTCTATTTGTCGGGCAAAGGATGACAGCAATTGTAAGAATACTTTGCCAGTTGATTTTATGTTTGTTGACGATCCCGCATCCATGACATGATAAACATGAATGTAGCGTTGCTCGACATCCAGCAATGAATTCCGCTCAAACCGGTGCTAGGGCCGTTTTGAACTTACTAGGAGGTATGAGTATAGCTCATTGTTGAAGGCCTCATGGTGACTTCAAGATGAAGAACAACAATAAAAGCGTTGTTCCATCCACGTATTTGTCTCATTCGCTTTTACTCTATATCCCTTCATTGCTTATTGACAATAATTCTATTATTTTCAAATTTCCTTTCAAATACAAAAGTAAAACATGTAATAATAATTACCCTTAAATATCTTTGCTGCGTCTGGCAATCCCATTTCTTCAAGTCTTCTAGCAACACAGTCAACAGACCATAGTGACACGTCACCAATACATTCGCTCATTTTGGTAGAACGACTGTTAAAAGAATGAAAACGAATCTACGTTACCCAGAAACCATCACAACATTTTACAGAGACTTGTGTAAGTAGTGTGTATTTCTTGCAAAAATTTACTGATTGTTTGAAATTGATCCAAAACCAATATTCTACAAATAACAGCCAATGGTGTCCTCATGATAATTATAATAAGAACATGTTAAGTGACGACAAAAGTAAAAAGCTAATACAGAAGGAGCGAGAAGAAAGGGAAATCCACTGGAAAAATGACAAATCTAAGAGGACACAAACCCAAATACAGAACTATTTGGACAGCCATTATATTTCCGACTTGAAGATGCCAACAGATCTTTCCCGTTAAAAGATTATAGTTGTTGTTCCTCCACTGGATCAAGGCGAGCGTTTTATTAAGAAATATCAGATGCTTATGCTATCGGTGCATTTGATCTCTACCATGGTTTTATTTTGGTTCGTGTTATTTACTTTTTTCTTTTCTGTGCCGTGTGTATGTATCGTTGTGTTTCCGATATTGCCATTGTCTTTGAGTTGTCCTTTTTTAGATTGACGGTTCGGTTCTCACTTATTTTGGACTGGACATTTTAGAAATAGAATAATAAAAAATGTGCAGGTGTGGGAAGAAGTTTATATTTTCATTTGTGTGTGTGTGTGTGTGTGTGTGTGTGTGTGTGTGTGTGTGTGTGTGTTGTTTAACACTTATCATTGAAATATGATTAATCAGTATGAGATCAATACTCGAAATATCCAATTATACGTTCACAATTGCGTAACCATAATTATTATTGGTCTTAGCTGTGGACTTGTTGTGAAAAAAAAAAAAAAAAATTAAACAGATCTATTACTCATGTTGATAATTAGCTATTGAACATTGAAAATTATTTAGGATCAAAATAATTAGTTTTCAAAATTAGATTATTAAATAGTGCCAACACTGATCGCATCTAAAGGACCCTCTGGTAATCAAAATGGTTCTAGCAATTGGGACTGATTTTGAAGTGTGCACTGAAAAATTAAATCATTCATGGTCAGTTAGTTTTTTAATGTGCCTCTATATTTGCTGTTGATCTTTAAGGTACACAGAAATACACGTTACTGGTGGGTTTCTTTTGTTGTTGAGTAATGCAAATGACAAAGACTGGCCGAAAGTATACAAACCTACTTTTAACAAGAGCTTTGCAGTTGATTTTTTCATGTGATCCTAAAAACTATACAATGATTTAGATCTTTAAGGAATACAATATGATCTTGTTTATTTTTATTCGGTTAAAGCTCTATATATGTCAGACTACAGCTAAAATTTCCTACCTTTATATAGAGATTCCCCACAAGAAATAAAACATATAGTTGACAATTACCTTTCAAAAATACATATTCCACTGATTGTATTTAGTGCTTTTTCTCTGTTTGATTTGTCTAGAATCAGATAATATCCTGTGCCAGTAGCGAAGCCAAGTCCTACAACATAAGCTAATATTCTTTTTCCAGGGGTCTTTTCAAGACTTGTCTTTTGTTCATTTCCTTCATTCCTTAAGTTGTTTGTTTTATGGAAATTTCTCGATGGCTTTGCCGGTCTGCCACAGTTACGCAAAAGACACTTCGAACGTAAACTACGCCAATTATTCCTACGAAACACTGCTAATAAGGAAGACATACTTCAATATCTACAAGGAAAAGAACAAATTGAAGCAACTTTTACACATGTACCATGAATTTAAGCTAAATTAAAACTACAGTGATTTTTCTCAAGTCTTCCGACTAAACAAAAATCTCATAATTTAGTAGCAGCTGTTAGTCTTGCTGTCATCCAAAAATTCCTAGTGATATTTTATTCAAGTACAAAATGCCGAAGCTTTCGTAAATTTAGTTTTTTCATATAGCCATTTCAACAACTTATGTCTCTTGAGTGAAGATAAAATCAAATATTTGGAAGATCATCAACAAAGACATTGTAAAATCTGAATGAAGAAAAATAAGAAAAAAGATCTAAATGAAACGACAAAATAAGCTAAGGACACCACTAAGCAAGAGGGAGATATTTAATGATTTGTTTTCAGGTAAAGACATCTAATTAAAGATGATAATTAAATCTTTATTTCGTACCTTTGTAAGATATACAAATTTATGTAATTACATTGAACCCAATAAAGAACCTTTAAGTCTCATATATGTGGAAATTACAATTTCATTGCCGACTTATGTTTGCATTAATGAAAGGAAGATAACAGGAAACACTTACAATGGCCGAACATTGCAATCACATGCCACAATGCATGTCATTTTCACAAATAAACATTGATAATTACGAACTTCTTTAGAAAATGCTTAGAATTCCGTTTTTGTGATTATTTTCATTATTTTATTCTTTTTTCTTTCTTTTTTGAATTGTTTTGACATTTTTCCCAGAATTTCAAATATGGAAAAGGCTCCGAATCCTGATTTCGTTAGTTGATTTTTATACTTTGAATTGTTTATAATTCTACCTTGTTTGCCACACTCATAAAGTCCAAATCTTTCAAATCAGGTGAAAAGAGCTTTTATTCTAGTATTATTGTTGATCTAATATGAACGAAACGTTGACTTCTTGATTAGGTCGCAAGACAAGTAGTCAACTCATACAGCATGCTTATAACAAAATGACCACAATTTGATATATTAACCAGCTGTCATGAATCGAATAGTTGTGAAAACAAAGAAATTAGTCAGCGGAGAAACTATAACCATATGAAAGAAAAAAAAACTATATACTAGTATCATATTTTGAAAGAAACATATTTTTAACGAGTTGGAAACTCTTATTTTTCTATTAGAGGAACTCGTTCAGTTCTTGATATGATATCAATACAGTGGTCATTTTCAATATGTCATGGTTCTTTTCTAATTGTTTACTTCGTTAAACCTCACTAAAGGATCGTGACGGTTTTACCTTATTAGATAATGTCAATACTAAAATATGAAACAACGGCAGTAGAAAACCGAAGGAGCAAAGGAGTGAAATTTACAAAAATCGAAGTCCAAAGGCATAGCGAAACGAGAACACGGAAAACAATGACACCAAACACAAAACAACGACGCTAGACAGACACAAAGCACAGAAACAGAAATCACAACATACAAAACAAAACACTCACAGTGTGAACTCCAGTGAAACTGAGAGTGACATCAGGTGCTCCGGTAGGGTAAGCATGTCCTGCTCTATTAACCGTGAGAGAGTCAATCCAGGAAAATGTCAAAGTCGGTAGTCGAATCCGGGAAGACGTGAATCTAGCTGAAAATGTCCACCTTCATTTGGGATACTGACACGTCATATCTTTCGATGATGTTATGGTGACGGCCATAAAGGGATGAAATTAACATAGGTTGAACAAATCCCTGACTAAGCAGCTTTTGGGACAGGTTTTTTGCTCTGTTCAAAAAATCACTGCACAAACTATGCGCTCGACAGTAACGAATCAACTGTGAAATGTACACTCCATAGGCTGGAGAGGTAGGTATATTGCTGCTAAGAAAGGGAATGTTCACAGTTGGGAAATTAAAATCATCATACAGCTTAGACTTCAAACGTCCATCTTCGTCAATATACAATAACAGATCTAGGTACGAAGCTGAAGTAGGTACAGTCGAACTTCGATGGCTCGAAAACCCAAGGGACCGATGAAAAGAGTTCGAGTCAAAGGGGTGTTCGAGATATCGAGGTCGAACTGTGTTAAAATTTGAACCAAGCAACAAAAAAAGGGGTTCGAGGCATCCATGGTGTTCAAGTTATTGGAGTTCGAGTCATCGAAGTTCTACTGTATTTCAGTTGTTTCTTGAATTTCAAGGTCATTGGGATAGATCTAATGTAAATACTCCTTAAATTTAGGATTATTAAGAGAAAGTACATCGTCTATGTAGCGGAAGCTGACACAAAAGGACTGGGCTATATATTTTTGTTTTCTTTGAATAAACCCTTGTAAAAACTTGGCCTCGTACGAGTAAAGGAAAAGGTCAGCTAAAAGCGGCGCACAGTTAGTTTCCATAGGAATCCCTATTGTCTGTTGGAAAACACGACCTCCGAATTCGACAAAAATATTGTCGATCAAAAATTCTAACATTTTGATTACGTCAGTCTCGGTGTACTTCTTGTTTGAATCAGTGTGGTTCTTAACAAAATATGTCTTGTCTTTCCCTATACATGTAACTAAATAGATGTGTCTGCGTTCTCCATTTTTAGTGCAGAAACATCGATGTATTAAATCTGCAATTACTGTTTTAAGTTTATTGTGTGGCAGGGTTGTATAAAGAGTAGAAAAGTCAAAGGTTTGAATGCTATGGCAATGGGTAGGACTGGTTGAGGGTAACTGTTCGAGGAGATCTTTTGAATTTTTAAGAATCCACATTTGATTCACACCGCTTGTGGAGTAAGCTTTATTACAGTAATTTTTCAGGCCATCTCTGACTGCGGTCAACAAAGTAGTGAGGAGCTGTGAAAGAGTTTTAGTGGTGCATCTGGAAGACCCGGCAATGAATCTCTGTTTGTATGGATTCTTATGAAGTTAAGGTACCCAGTAGATGTAAGGGAGTTGATTGTTTTCATCATTGGCTTTAATGCAAAATGACTCTAAAACTGAAGTCATCCCTCGATATTGTAGTAGGGGTATAGGTGGGGTTTCCAGAGGAACTGTCGATGCCCATCTCCTTCACAAGGCAGTCGAGATAGTGTTTCTTACACACAAACAGTATGTTGTTAGAAGCTTTGTCTGCAGGGACAATGACGTAATTTTCATGGAGGTTGGACAGATTTCTTACTACAAGGGGATCTTCAAATATACTGGGATTTCTGGATTTTATTGCTGTTTTTAAGCGCCGAATGCGATTTAGGGACATACAAATCCGAAAGCTTTGATACATTTACATAAATCTTAATGAAACTCCAGTTAAATGATCTTATATGAAAAAGAAAGGAAAACATTCATCACACAAATTATGAAATCAAAGCACACAATGAAAGTACATGCACATGAAACAAAGCCTCTATAACTGCATAATAAAATAAAGCAATGAAACAACGCTTTTTTTGTTGGTTTACGCCTTGAAGTACCAATAAGGCCTTCTATAATGAGCTTTGTTCATACCTCAAAGTAAATTCAAGACGGTCGCAAACACTGATTTCCCTTAAGTCATTGACAAACTACAAAATGATAGTGTAATCAATATAGATATGATTGTAATGTTCGGCCATTGTAAATGTTTTCATTTATCCTTTCTTCATTAATGACTGCAATAAATGACAAGATCTAACAATTCAAATTTAATAATTTTGTCTTTTGTTGTAACTGTAACTTTATGTATACATTGCATCACATCATCGCCTTTCGGTTTTGAAACGGTGAGGGCAAGAGATGTTTTATAAAAGATAACAATCTTTCATTTTCCACAAAAACAGTCAACAATAACTTTTAATCCATGAAAACAGCCACATAAGAAGTAACACGATTTTTATGGCCAGCAAAAAAGTGCGTTTTATTTCACTTTAATTGCTGGCACAGAGAAAAAAATAACAGAACACAAAATACAAAATATTACAGAACATTGCCGTAAATAGCTTTTTGTGTCCATTTTAGCTATTTTACAGTATTTGAGAGGATAGTACTACACAAAATACACCAAGAACCAAAAACATTTTTTTTGTTACGAATGAATAAACATTTGGCTTTCCAAACAGCAGTAAGTTTGTTTTGGTTTCTGGATGTCCTATACAACTCATTTCAACAAAAACCTTAAAAAAGCTGCCAAAATTGTATATAAGTGGTAAGTTCAGTGGCTGAATCTGTTATCTAAATGTATGAAAATGCATTCGATTTGATTTTGTTATGACAGTGTATGTAACAGATGACCTGTTACCACAGTTTTCGAGAAGATTTTATTCATTTGGAAAATTAGTATGCTGAATGAAATAAATTCCCGGGTAAATGGTCATACTTCTTTCTTTGTAAATGTAGTCAATTTCGTGTCGAATGGTGTAGGAAATTATCTCAAATATAGACCTCGTTTTGCGTAGAAATAATAATGCAAAATATTTTAGTTTTTTTTATATAGAAATGGATATCATATACTCATTTTCCTCAAACAATGTCAAACAACGACACTGAGAACCACTTATGCACCATTAAGATAGCATTAAATTATCTGTTGTGCACCAAATTCAAAATTATTGAGCCTTTGTAAAGAAGCATTATTTATACAACTTATAAACTATAATAATATAGTAATATAATAATACTATGTATTAATGTATCCGCAACATCCATTAAAGTGGGAAAAAATAACAAACCAATTGAAAAAATATTGTCTTCACAGAGCAGGCAACAGTTTTCGTAAATTTTACAAGGGTACTTACTGGAGTGTGTACTCCAGTTTATAGGTAGCGATTAATGTATCACTTTGAATAGATTTCATATGTTCATTTAGTGGGTATCATACCTATCTTAAATTTTATGTGTCAGAAATAAACAATAAATATGTATGTAAAAATGCTCTCCTTCAGTATCTTGATGTTAAATAAATAGCTGTCCTTTGTACATGTATATCTTATGTGGTTTACTGAGATGCATGACATGGAAAATATGTGAGTACTCCAGAGAAATTTGTTAGAAAGAAATTAACAATGTAGGCTATACATTTTGCTCGTATGTCCATGGCTATGATATGTCTGATATATCTCATCAAGACCGTTGCCAGTACAGCTCCATGCAAATCATGACTTTGTAGACACTAAAACCATTTTTTTAATATCTAAAAAAAAGGGTCATGCTGTCTGATTTTTAAGGGGTGCTTTGATTGGAACTGAGTATGAAATTTAGTTGCCTTGATTTTATTCACATCTTCAGTTCAGTGCACAAACATTCTGTGCATATTTTGCATTCACTGGGCTAGCACCCTTTGTAAGTGTAAGCCAAAATAGTATCCTATGAAATATGATCCTAATAGAACAAACACCGGCAGTAGAACACCGAAGGAACAAAGGGGTGAAATTCACAAAAA
>MJUU01045581.1:0-27752 GCA_002080025.1 Modiolus philippinarum
TTAAGCAAGGCATTATACCTGCTGATATTATGAAGTAAATTTTATTTTTCTTAAAAAATGGCAAGTGCTTTAGCAATTATGCTTGGTGGGGCAATAACAAATGCTTTTGCATTTTCTGGTAGTAATTATTTATTTTCACATATGGGTAGAAATGCAGATGAAGAGAAAATAAGACATGATAAAGCTATAGAAAAATTAGAAAAAGCAACAGAAGAATGGAATAAAAAAACAATTAAATTTACCTTCAAATTCAGTTTTAGATCTTAAACCAGTATTAAGTGATTTTTATACTCCATCAGAAGATCAGAAAAATAGAGAAATTGCATTTGTTATTGGTGGTATGGCATTAACTGGTTTTGTTGCTTGGAAATTAAAATAAAATATAAAGATTCAATACCATAAGGTTGAGTATCTATTCCGTTATCTAAGATATATCTCTTATCATCAAATGGAGTCATACTTATTTTATTTATTTCATTAACATACATTTCATGTTTATTAGAGTTCAATTTTACATTTTATTCATTTTAGGTTTATTATTATTATTATTAAATAGACAATCTTTATAATCATCAAATTTAATATCTTTCTTTATCTTAGTTTTTCCAATTCCTTTTAATTTCTTTTTTTCACTTAAATCTGTTAACGTAAAAGAATATGCTTTACTTCTTAAAAAAACTATTTCATTCATAATTTTTGAATTAAGTTCATCTTTAAATTTACCAATTACTTTTTTTTCTGAATATAAAGGGCGATCTTTAGGATAATCCGATGTATCTAATTCATCTATTATTTCTTTCATATCTTCATAAATATCTTTAGTTTTAATACTTAAGAATATAGAATCGGTATCACTCGCAACTAATTCGTTCTTTTCCCATAATTTATTAACAACATTATAATAAAAGTTATACATTAATTGTTTTGAGAAATCTAATATAGCCTGTCCTAAATAAATAGGTTTATTAGATTTAACAGAAGTAACTTTATATTTAATTGCAACAAAGTTATCATTAAATATTATTGAGTCTTTAAAATTTGGTTTATTTATATATTTTTTACTTCTTTCTTATCAGTAAGTAATTCAATCTTACTTCTTCCTCTGATGTTTTCCAATGTTTTCCCGTAGAAACTGTTATTCATAAGTTTCCATAGATCTTTTTCAAAAGCAGATTTTGATTTAGTTCTTTGCTCAGTATTAAAATTAATATACTTTGCTAACCAATTTGATTCTTTAAAAGAAATAGTTCTATATACTTTTCTTACTTTTAAACCAAGTTTAAAATATTCTTTCAAAATAGAATGATGAATAATATATTTCTTTTTATCTTTTAATGTTAAGAAAAGTTTTTCTTCTTTACCCAATGGTTTATCTTTTAATAATTTTAATTGATAAGGAGATAAATCTTCTTTATCTATTTTCATCTTTTCCGGTGCTGAAGGATATTTATATGTTTTCTTTTTACATTCATTTGTGTACTCTAAGTCACATTCAATTATACATCCTCTTCCTTTTGGAATATTTTTATAGTACTCAGGATCTTTTTCCCATTTAAAATTTTTTGCTGGTAATTTTTGTGACATTGCCCAACCATATAAATTATTTGCATCAAGATATAGTAAATATTTTTCTAATAAGAAATCATTTAAGTTTCCTCCATTCTTTAATATTTCTAAACATTCTTTCATTTCAATTTTATCTATTATTCTATTTCCACTATCATAGTTAGTAGTATATTTATTAAATGCTTTTACATGTCTTGGTCCTAGAACACCAGAAAATCCTCCTCTTATACCCTTTTCAAACATTAATAACATATCATAATCAGTTAATAATTCTAATTTTATTTTTGTATACTTTAAGCCACATTGCCATGTTAAACCAGGAGCAGAATAACAATAACATGGATCTATTTCATGATGTTCTAAAAAGAATTTTCTAAATTTTTCAAAAGCATCGGCTAACATAAGAACATCTGTTTTAAGATATACATTATGATAATCTAATAAACTTTTACAATTATAATGTTCCCAGACTTTTTGTGCATGCTCATACTTTTTTCTGTAATTGTTTTTTGTTTTAAATTTGAATAAAATTCTTTAATATCTGGAAGTTTTTTATCTTTAAATTTTTCTGTAGAATCAATATATTCATATGGATAAAATCTTTTTTGTTTTAGTAAAGAAATATTTCCATTAAACTCTTTTTCTAAAATAGGAAATTCATCCATTGATTTAGCAATATCTGATAAGCCTTTTCACATAAATCTATATGAATCTAGGAATCTTAATTTTTTATAATCTGAACCATAATCTATTGAAATGTATTCTTCTGTGTTTTTAGAAAGAGGTTCTATTTAATTATATTCATCTTCATTTTTCTTCAATTCTTCAATAATAAAATGGAAGTCATAATTTGATCCGTTATGAAAAAATACAGGTATTAATTTTGTTGCTTTACCTTCTTTTGTATTACACGACTGACACGCCGCTCCTCTATATTTACCTGAAAGATGATTATGTTCTCTTATTTTATTATTATTTTCTTCAAATTCTTTTTCACAAATATAACATTTAGTTGCTTCTTGAAATTTTTCTTCTTCATTCTTATTTAATTTTGACTCTTTCTTCTCATTAAGGTAAATCTTATAATTTATTTTATTAAATATTTGTATAACTTTTTTTACATATTTTTCTGCTGCATCATTACCAACATAAGAAAAGTATTGTGGTTTAAATATTTCTGGATAATCCGAGTGAACATAAATACCATAACTATTAGGTTTTTGTTTTCGTATTGGATTTGTATATGATTTATCATGATTTGGTTGAGTTGTAGATATTGGAATATTATCTGATTCAAAATCAGAATAGATAACAAGTGGTAGTTTATTTTTAAAATGATGATTTTGAAATTTAAGAATATTTTTTCCTGGTTTAGGCATTTTAACATTACAACATTCGTGATTATAACATTCTTCTTTATGTTTTATAAATGTTTCTTCTATTTGATATCCTTTCATACAATTTCTACATGTAAACAATTTATGTCTATTCTTATTACACTTGAAACTATCTAAATCTTTAATTAAACAATAATGGGTATTTCCATTACTTTCAATGTATAAGAGATCAACTACATTTTCACTTTCTACGTTTGAAGTTCTAACTGGATTTAAAGATTCTTTTTTTGCTTGGTTTTTTAACTCAAATACATTTATACTTAAATTATTTTGTTTCTCTACTTTCGAAATATCTTTAATTGCTACAGGATTTTCAATTCCTTTCATGTTAATTTTATTTTCATATTCTTTATATTTAGATACTCTTTGTTTGTCTTTATTAACAGGATATAACTTTGCTAATATAGACCATAAGAAACATTTGTTGTCATTTTTATTTTGAACATTGATAATGTTTCTTGATTTGAATTGAAGAGGAATATAGGATGAAGCTTTCTGATAATCATATTTTTATTGTTTTACTTTTACACTTTTAATATTTCTGAAAACAAAACCAGATCCTCTTTCTTGAAATTCATCTATCCAAGCTTTAAATTTATATATTAAAGTTTTATAAAATTTTGATATATTATTTTGTGTTAGTATATATTGAATAGGATGAGAATAATGACTTTCTATTATATCAAATGACATAGGAGTTGAAAATTCACTTGTTATTATTATTTTTATTTTTAAAGGAAATTGATTAATAACTATCTTATTTTTTAATAAATTTATATATTTATCTATGTCATCTTCTTCTATATCATCAACATCGATTTCAGTAATAAGATCTTTAAATGATTTGATTTTTTTACTGACCATTTTTATAAAATAAATTTTTAACTATGATATTTAAAATTTTATTTTTTAAATAATAATTCTTTTGATAATTAGGATTTCTTTCTATAAATTCATTATAAGCTTGTTCATATTTTTCTTTATTTCTTTCTCGATGATTTCTTTTAACAAAGTATAAACATTGTTTACATTTTGCTTTTAATCCATCATATGCTTTAGAATCTTTATAATAATTATTATATGTTTTATATTCATTACATTTTATACAGATTTTTCCTTCTGTCATTTTTTAAAAAAAAAATTTTATTTATTTAAAATGGTGTTTACAAATCTAACAAATAGATTAGCAGATGAATTACATCGCAGAGTTGTAAGTGTTTTTCCTAAAAGACGTGTTTATGTTCATTCTGTTGATCAGACATGGGCAGTTTATTTAGTAGATATGCAAAAATACTCAAAACAAAATAAACACTATAAATATTTATTAGCAGTTATAGATGTATTTAGTAAATATGGTTGGTTAATTCCATTAAAAAATAAAACAGGAGTAACTGTAAGTGAAGCATTTAAAACATTATTTAAAGAAAGAAAACCAATGTATGTTTGGTCTGACAAAGGCTCTGAATTTTATAATCGACAAGTAAAAGAATTGTTAAAGGATAATAACATAAAGTTATATTCAACTGAAAATGAAGAAAAAAGCAGTGTAGTTGAACGTTGGAACAATGAAACAATATATGTTTAAATATTTTACTGCCACTGGAACATTTTAATATTATGATGTATTGGATAGATTAGTTAAAAATCATAATAATACAATGCATTCTTCAATTAAAATGACACCCATTGAAGCAAGTAAATCTAAAAACCAATTAACAGTGTATAAAAATTTATATCCAGAAAAAGAAGAAAAAAATAAAAAAACCTAAATTCAAAGTAGGAGATAGAGTAAGAATAACAAAAAAGAAAGGTCAATTTGAAAAGGGTTATACAACTCGATGGAGAAGAGAAATATTTGTAATTGAAAAAGTTTTAAATACAAACCCAATGAAGAAATTATAGGTTCTTTTTATGAAGAAGAATTACAGATGACTAAATTTTAGATTTTTTTTATCACATCTCTTCATCCCTGTACTCCCGGCTATTTTTTTTCTCACTTTTCCCTGTGTAACTTTTTCTCCTTCGCTGAACCTCCGGCTGTTTTTTTTTACTGTGTTAGACCCGCAGTAGAGTTTTCAATTCGGTGTACTCCCGGGTGTGTTTTTTTTTACTGTGCTAGACCCGCAATAGAGTTTTAAATTCGGTGTACTCCCGGGTAACTTTTTTTTATCACTTTTTCTGTGTAACTCTTCTCTTCTTCTGGTTGTTTTTTTTATCTATTGTGAAATTTAAGGCTTTTTTACTTGAAATGAGGGTATTTTTAGGGGTCAAAAATTTTTTTTGGTGTTCACTCCGAGTAGTAGTATTATATTTGAGCGAGGCGCTAGACTCGCTCAAATATAATACTACTAATACTTACTGACTTTCTGTATTTTATACCAACTTCATTTATCAGTAGTACCACTGAAATTTATTCCTCTTAAGATGCCCATTTCGATAAATAGATGTAAGAGTTTACATCTCACAACGCATCCGCTACTCAATGGCAGTGACGACCTTGAAAGAGCTCGGTTACTTAAAGTAGGCTACTTTAGCAAGGGTATGTTACCAAGTCACCACTACAAAAATTTTACGGTCGACAATTTTGTAGATGGTATGGAATATCTATTTCCCAGATGACTACAGATCTTTTCCTTTACAAGTAAAGAATATTTTACCTCTACCGGATTTGACTTTATTACCGGAGTTGATATGTTATGTTCCCCGCTGGTATGTGCAACACGGCGGTTGTCCAATAGGAAGCAGGAGATGTTTACTCTACCAGTGCACCTGATCTCACCAATGGCTTTTATTGGGTCCATGTAATTTATCTGTTTGTGTGTCTTCATTTTCTTTTTTGTTCCGTACTCAAGTGATGTACTCATTTCTTTGTGTTTCCGATGTTACATTGCCCCTAGATTGTTCGTTTTTGACTGGCAGTTCGGTTCTCACTTACTTTAGCAAAAAATCAATTTAAAGCACTCTCGAATAATATGTATCATTATTACCAAGTTATGAAACTTTATTATTTATAAATACCCAGTAAAATTTTTCTAATTTTCATCTGTTCATTTCTAGCAGCCATATCTTCTTCTCTTCTGTGCACAGTTGGAACCTTTTAATTGGTTTATGAGATATCAATATGAAGTCAAATGGTGTTCTGTTGTCGACAGCAGATGTTGTAATTGGTGCACTTGGAACACTGATTGTAATTGGTACACTTGGAACACTGAATGGCCCTTCTTCATCAGTCGTTTCGCTTATAATTTTTACCTTAAAGACGTAAGTTGTCTCTGCTTTTAAATTTTTAATCACTATACTTTTAGATGTCACAGGATTGTCCGTGGTGTAGGGTTTCCATCTACCTTTGTTATGTTCCTTATAATATATGTCAAAGCAGCAATCCTCTGGGAAGTCCGGGTTATATGTAGCCCAGCAAAGTTGTATACTATTTGCCCCAACAGATTCGGCAAAGGGTCTTAAAACATGTTTTCCTCTTGAGAACTAACAAATATATAAATTATGATAAATGCATTAGAAAATGTCTGTAGTACAAATACAAAAAAGGGTATTTATTTACGAAAAAGAGTCAAATGTCGTAGAAATTTTGTAATTGCCAATCCGTGGTTTCTTCGGTATTTTACTATCGTTGTAAAGTACATCGGACAATAATTCAGGCACAATGGGTAGCAGACATGACCTGTTGTCCAACAAAAGCAGTCATGAGAACAGGTTTAGGTTAAGCTGAACTTAACTTGGAGCAGACTTAAAACAGTCGCAGAATCATGTAGGTCCATTCTTGTAATGTCTGTCCCATGCATGACAGGTATTCAGTTAAGTCTGTTCTGGTCATAACCGTTCTAAATGGCTTACTTTTGCCATGAACTTTCTTAACGAGTCTGCCCTAACTTTCTTAACGAGTCTGCTCTGGTCATGACCATTCTTGTCAAGTCTGCTTTGACCATGACAGTTCTTGTCCTTGAAATAACAAACTACGTTGGCAGATCTATCTTCGATTAAGAGGATTCTGATCGGGTTCCATAAAAAAAAAGGAGTTTCAGTCAATTTTTTCGCCACTTTTCGTCTCTTTGTTACAAAAACAGGATAACAGCAAACACCTTAGTACCTAAATGCTGCATGAAATCTAATCATTTCGCTGAGATAGTTCAAACCCACTGAACCCCTCTCTGTATCTGCCAACGGACTGAATATAGACATACATTATTGTTTGCCGTGCTTCGTGTAATTAATTGATATTAATATAGTAATCTGACGTCCAAATTAATCTAAAGCAGTTCTAAAATTAGTCATATCGAAAATAATAGTTATATTACCATTTGCTTTCGTCGCATTACAAGAAGTCCATTATCGCCGATTTATCAAATACAATTTCCCTTTTGACATATATTTTAGTCTAATTACTTAAAGTTTCATTGTTTAGGACACAGATATTATATCAATGCAGAAAATATCGCTTTCCCCAAACATGGTCTTTCTAACAGTCAAATTACAGGAAGTTTCAATATTGTGGGCATCGATATTGCATCAAACACAGAAAAAGACCCTTTTGTCAACTGGTTTTATCCAAATTATAGCAAATGAAGACCATGCCCTTTTCGTCATATGTTTTAGTCAAATTACATTCCCTTATATTCTTTCTAAGAGTTAAATTGTAAAAAGTTTCATTATTTCACCGAACGATATCATATTGAATAAAGAAAAGTCCATTTATGCTTCATTCAAACGTCAGGAGGCATCCAATACAGAATTAAAATATATTTTGTTCACATTACAGAAAATTTCATTATTACAGGCATCGATATCATATTGAATAAAGAAAAGGTTCCTTCTGTTTTCAATCAAACTGCAGGAAGTTTCATCATTTCAAGCAATACTTCCAATACAAATTCGGAGAGCTAGCATACCTATACGCTTTAACATATTTGAAAGATATGACGTGTCGTTGTCCCAACTGAAACAATCATTTTCACCTAGATTCACGTATCCCCAGATTTGGCAATACCGCTATTGATTTCGTACTAGACTGACTCACTGACAGTATGACGGATGCTGTCGACAGAGTAGGACATGCTTACTCTTCTGGGGCATTTGGTATCACCTTCGGTTTTATGCGACTTAAATGTCATTCACGTAAATAACAAGTTTTGAATGCTGTGTTTTTATTTCTGCGTCTTGTACATGTTGTAGCTGTGTAATATAATTTTTTCTGTGTCCTCGTTTTTGCAAAGTCTCTTAACTTTGATTATTGTAATTGCCAATCCTTGCATGGTTCCACCGGTACTCTACTGTCGTTGTTTTAAAATAACAATTAAAGGATCAACACATCTTTCATGATCATGTTTTGCAATACAGCATTTTTATGCTTCAGTTCCCTTTGGTTCGTTTCTTTGTGATATCCATCTCCGGTACGGATTTATAAATGTCGGTACTAAAAAAAATTACCGAACAGAATTGCCAAAAGCCGAAATCCAAAAGGCAAAAGTACAAAGTAGGTGCCAAACCGCAGTGATCCTAAATTGCTAAAGGCATTTCAAAAGAATGGTGGATTTAAAGAAGTTTTACGGCGCGCCAAACCGGTCCCCTTATTTCATTGAGGTTTTGTGCGGAAGCAACTCAACAGTAATTGATTACTTTTGAAAGATTGGGTTTACACATTTTTGGTTATTTGTTCTTTATCAGATTTACACATATTCTTTTTATCGTCCTTGAGGGTACCAACTGAGTAGTCAGTACTCTGGTACTGAACCTAAGACTGATTTATTTGGAAAAGTGCGATATGTAAATTTTAGAAAAGTTTGCCTTTAATACATCGGCAAACGAATACCGAAGCAAGAACGATTAAAGGGAAATTCTTAAATCATAAATCTAAAATCACGGCAATTTATATCTAACACGAATTGAGACAGTATTATAAAGACAAAACAAATGAACGAAAATGAACAAGAACGCCACATAACTAAAGCACTAGCAGTGTGAACCCCAACAAAACCCCCCAAAAAACTGAGGTTATCATCAGGTGCTCCGGAAGGGTAAGTATGATCTGCTCTACGCATGGCACCCGTCACACAGCCAGCTGGAATATGGTGTTGAGAGATCTGTTTTGTGTTGGTGACTGGTTGGTTTATGCCATTTTCTAACCCTCATACAAAACCAATTAAAATCCATTGTATATGTTACTTCTCTAACCCTTAAACAGTACTACGGTAATAGTTTGAAAAATTTTTGCAACACTATTAAGTACTTGGACAATGACAAGCAAAAATCGGTACCATAAATATTACCAACGATTACAAAACTAAAGGATGACAGTTTGATAAACAAGACAACACTAAAACCTAACGCACTGACAATGTAAACTTCCTCACAAAACCGGGCGTATCATCAGGTGTTTCGGAAAGGCTTAAGCTAAGGAGTATCTCCATCGTATATAGCTCTGGTATTTTTTATTCAAATCTATTTAGCTTTTTTACACTTTAAAAAAAATTATTTTACAAATTTACAAATATGGCTTACGGTATTATGGTTTATGGTCTTAAAAAATGTTTAATTTGGTATGCATGAGGGATTAGATGTCGATATTACCATATTCGATATTTATTACCACTGGGCTGGTTCTCTGCTGGTGCACTGTGACTTTTTGTTAACAGTCTTATCGGGTTAAAATCAACTACGTATTGGTACAGTACAAGTAACAACTCTCTGCTTTATAAATACACTGGGGTCGAAGTGCGTATCGAGAATTTTCTTATTTTTATATATATATGTGAATGACATTTACTTTCTTAAGATGCAACTCGATTAAGTGCCTTATTGGCGTTAATAATAAATTGACTACAAAAAGGTGTACATTGACGCCAATAAGGCACTTAATCGAGTTGCATCTATAGAAATTAAGTGCCATTCACGTAAATAAGGAAATTCTCGATGCGTACTTCGACCCCAATGTAAATATGTCAGAATCGAAATAAACCATGTCAACCAAATGTTTTATTTATACGAGTTTTCGTTTGTTTGTTTGTTTTGTTTTGTTTTGTTTTTTTTTTTTGGGGGGGGGTTGCATACTTTATCCCTCAAGTTTGTTAAATCAAAAGAAATTTTATTAGAAAGGTACAAAGTAATATATTTCTGTAAGCTGTAGTTAATCACATGACATGCCCTTTCCCTTATATAATAAAAAGACTGTTTTTTTTATTTATCACATTGGCTATAGGGGGAAGGTTTGGGCCCAATAAAACTAGTTTAACCCCGCCGCAGCAGGTTTGCGCCTGTCCTTAGTCAGGAAATTTATTAAGCCTTTCTGTGTCTTGTCTGTTTTCTAGTTAGTTTATTTTATGTCTATAGGAGTCTAGGATGATGTTTATTTTGCTGATTACTCTTTATTCAGGGGCCGACTCCGACCTGCCGTTGGGTGTGGGGTTTTCTCACCGTTCATTGAAGATCTTATGGTGGCTTTGAGTTGTTATTACCCCCCTTTGGGTCGTTGTCTCTTTTAAACATTCCCCGTTTGCCTTCTTTTTTCTAATATTTGCTTATATTTAATTAAATCTTTAATAGATAGTAGTCTCTTCTGAAAAAAGGAAGTTCGGTCCGAATTGTGATTCAAGATACATTTTACTTAGTACCGGGGTGAGCTTTTCTTTTCACTGTCAACGAACGTTCAAAATCAATTGCTTTTGAGTTGTAACCAGACACTTTCGCAATGGAAGGAGAAATTTGATGCATCATAAAACAAATTTAACCATCATTTTTTTTAAATGTATGTACCAAGTCGGGACCAATGTGGGTAATAACAACATTACTAAGCAGAAATGTCGAGAGCTGAAGGTCAAGAAACAAGCAAAGAGACAAAGCAGGTGAAAACCACAGGAAAACGTATCGACCACAATGGTCCTGACTTGGTAAATTGGTGTATTTCACATATAGGGTTGATATTAGCTAGGCATAGTAACTCGACGGTCATCTACAAAATCCTGAATATTTGTTCCATTCAGATATCCAAAATTACAACTACCAGGAGTATAGTTAACTTAGAAATTTATGGGAAAATATTTTTAGTTTTTCTCCATTGGAAAATTTTTTTAATTGTCCGTGTTGTTCATCTTTGTGTGTGTGGCTTCATTTTTCTTTTTTGTGCCGTACCCATGTTGTGTCTCTGTTTTTTCCCCTTTTTTGTTTCTGGTGTTGCCATTGTCCTTGGATTGTTCGCTTTTGGATTGATGGTTCGGTTCTCACTTACTTTACTCTTGGAAAGAGTTTAAAACATCAATGTTATATTAACTAGGCATTAGGTACAAGACGACTGACTTTACTACCAAAATGACTGTCACCGTAGATTAATCATTAAACTCTATGTGAATTTTATTTGATCAGTAGCCACCAGGTGAGCGAAACAGGTTCACATGTGAGCCTCTGTTATCTTTTGCAATTTCAAAATGCTATCCGACCACCTGTTAACATTGCCAGTATCTCATGATTGTTCTCTATCCGTTTTAATATTTGAGTTAATGGTCTTCCAAATGTTAAGATTTTATCTCCACTGATGATACATAAGTTGTCGAAATGGACATATGTAGAAACTCAATTTGCAACAACTTTGGTATGTTTGTATCTGTCACCACTGGTTGGATGCCCTTGCTGTTGGACTGTTAGTCCGCAGAGGGTATTTACCAGCCCAGTAGCCAGTATTTCGGTGCTGACCTCAAAGCCGATTTTATTTGGAAACTTGCAATATCTATTTTTTGGTAAATTTTATTGAAAACTAAGGAGCATCTCCCTAATGCAAAGCTCTGTCCTTAGCTGGTTTAATCATATTTGGTGATTTGTTCTGTATCAGTTTTTAAAAAAAAATGAGTTAATGGTCTTCCAAATGTTTAGATTTTATCTGCACTGATGACACATAAGTTGTCGAATTGGCCATATGCATAAACTAAATTAACAGTAACTTCGGTATGCTTTATTTTTTATGCCAAATTTTCTTACTTTTGACTAAAGATGTACCTTGTGGTCGTTAATATGCTTTAATTGTCTTAATTTAGACTTTTGTTGGGCAACGGATGACAGCGATTGTAAGAGCACTGTCAGATTATTTAATCTTTGGTAACGATCACGTATCGATGTGGTATAAATATATAGATGTAGCGTTTGTCGACCCTACCAATGAATGCCGCTTAATCCAGTGCTAGGGGCCGTCTTGAACTTAATATTAGGAATGAGCAAAAAAACTTATGATGACTTTAAGATGAAAAACAACATTAAAAGCGTTGTTGCATTGCTTTGTTATACCATGCATATGTAGAGACTTTGTCTCATGTACATTTACTCCATATCTTTTCAATGTTCATGTCATGACTAACCATGTATATGGTTTATTCAGTACACAAATGAAATTCTCTGGTTTGCATTTGTCATAATGGTCGATATTCTACACCGGATTTGGCCTTACAATGACAGCTATTGTAGCATGCTACTTCATACACTACTCCTGATAGCTTAGGATAGCTACAAATGTATCAATGGGCTAAGCTGTGTAAGGATACATAAATAAGTAATATTTCAGTACAACTGCTATTGGACATTTTGAATCGAAATGCATGTTTTTGTTTATATAATTCGTTGCGATATCGACTCTATTACATAATATTATTAATTTGATATCGTTTGAAAAATTTGATTGGTGGAGAACTGATCACATGACCCACTGTATTTTTAGAGATTTACTAGAAAACAGTATATCAAACAGTTATATCGCATATTACTAAAAATAGAAATGCACACGCATGTTTCTATGAATCTTAATTAAATCTTATTTAATTTATTTTAATATGTATTTTTCAAGAATGAATTACATGTACATACAAATTGTAATTATATTATAGTGCTAATTAACCTTTTAATATACTAATGTTTGGAATATTTCAACTATATCTTGAATTTGATAATTTAGACAAAGGATAAAAAGTCCTTCTCAGTTTTCATGTAAATCAATAATATAACAATTGTAGTCTGTGGATTAGGTCGATACGATGTTATATTACACTTCATACAAAAATCTTCAGTTTCTATTGGGTAATTAGCATGTGTTATTTTATTCTATTCCGAACTAGCTCCGCCCACTAGACAACCATTGGTTGCACCGATATACCACCCTGATAGATCATGCCGATATATCACCCTTCTCTCGATATATCACCCTCCTGTCGATATAACACCCTCTTGCCTGAGAATTACTATCATTATGTAATTTATTATGAAATTGATTTAATTTATTAACTTACATGAATATATTATTATTGTATTATGTAAAATTAATTTTTATTCTACCAAAAAATGAATTTAATTTAATCTAAACATATTTGAAATTGATTACATTTTATATTTTAATGGTTATATGTAATAGTTATACCATGAGGTAAAGGCGTTTATGGAAAAGAAACCCCGACGGCCGGTGGCCAGAGGGGTTTCTTTTTCCAGAAACGCCGTATACCGAGGGGTATAACTAACTTACACCCAAGGTAAAGGGAAAAGCAATTTTCTTATCATAATAAAACACTCAAGAAATATAAAAAAAAAAACAAAACATATATAATCTTTATCAAATGTACCTTTTACTATAGAACCCCGTTGGATACCTTTCAAGACTGAGTTCCTCTCAAACAAACAATGGACACACTGATCTAGGGTATTTTTAATGTCAATCATGTCACGTAGACATCGATTTCATTGATGTATAAAACTACACAAACAAGTCGAGTTAGCCGTATGAAAAGACCAGTGAGTTCAAAGGGCAAATCAGTAATGAATGTTACAAATATAAAAAAATTCAACAAAATGGATTTGTTTGTCATTTATTGAAATATTTCAATGTGTGGATATACAGCAAATAAGAAGATAAAATATAGATTGTGATTTATATGTCAGTATAGTTTAATTCCGAAATTATATGGCAGAAATTAAGCTTACCAAATTGGTCGTCTTTCTTCAAAATATTGTAAGTATAAAATTTTGTTTTGTTCCTTTAATCATTGAGAAAAATACGTTTTGCTTTTTGCAAAGAAATGTGTAAATGCAGGTCATATAGTTCTAATATCTTATGAGGGAGGGAGGGAGAACTTGAAACTTATGATTTTCAAATATATTCGACCCATTTTTGGTTAATACTGTGTGGCCTGCACTAAGTATAAGCAGGTATTTTCTCCTTATGGCACCGTCCCTTGATACTTTTTGCAGGCTATACACTGTCTAGCCCCTTGTTCTCTCTTTTTTTTTAATATTTTTTAACTATTATATGCCACAGGTTTTAGACGGTTGGATATAAATTATATGGCACCGTCCATTACTATATCTTTATTTCTTTTAACTTGTTGCTGTTACTATCATGCTAGATGTAAATTATTAATATTACTCAATTTTTCATAGTATGAAGTGCATCTGCGGTAGACGTGCATATATATGCCTTTATTTATTGTTTTTATTATTATTATTATTATTAATTGTTATTTATTGTCTATACTGTTTTCTGTAATATTGTACTTGTACCAATCATAAATGTTTAATGTATCATGCCCTCCTGGGGCCCTAATTTGGTAATAAAATATTCTGATTCTGATTCATTTTAACATTTGATATTTCTGGGGGGGNGGGGTGCTATATCATCATGATTTGATATGTCTTGCAGTAAGAGGTTTGTCAGGTTGGAGTAGGATCAGACTTGGATTAAGACAAGCCCTTTTCCAATAAATGGACAACGTTTGGACAGAGCTCAGATACAATATTGACTAAAATGTATGGTTCCATTCAAATACATTTGCACCATGAAAAGATGACCCTATGTAGCGGTATATCTGTTGTGAATAGTACTTTAAGGTATTGGCTATTTTCCACGATATGTTTTTTTATCTTAAATACATTGCCTAGAATTTTTTTTAAATATTAAATATGGCGGCAAAATTTTTGAAGTATGGCACAATCGTCTATAGAAAATTAATGTATAAGATTTTGAAAGGATTTCACAGGATCAATATCACATTTCTTAAGATGGGTCGAATTTAAAAAATTCATTCAATTTTTTTTCTGTCTCGTGACTGTGGATAAAAAAAATATTAATACATGTAAATGTGATTCTCGGTCATTTGATTTTTAATGATACTATTACATAGTATTGTTAAAATATCAATTCTAAATTTTTAATGGGGTTTCTTGTGTTTTCGTGGATATCTCCTTATTTTCAAGCTATAACGGACCAATTTATTTTAAAATGGTGTTAACTAGCTTCCCAGAAAGTCGCAGATTTTAGCATAGCCCGTAGCATTTCACATCCAATAAGGTTGGGGTGGAACGGGAGATATTGGCTATATGACACTTAAATATGATGAACACATTTTTTTTGGTATCTGTCCGTCTCTAAAAGTACCCTTGTTCAAAGTGCCATGTGCTTCGCGTTTCCTTTATAATGATCCCATGTGTTAACTTGTAAGCTATAAAACGATTCATCACTTATATGTAGCATCTCGTAAATGGAACAATATTCGAAACAATTTTCTACCGAATCATTCCTGTAAATGGAAACAATCACATTTTAAGCTTGGAACTGTACAGAATAGCATTGATGCCACATAAAGAAAAAAAAATCCCGTAATCATGAGATACAATATAGCCAAATAAGACGTAAAACATCAATGAATTAATCAATCAGATACTGTTTCATAATTGTGAGATATTATCTCATGATTATGAGATATTATTTCATAATAATGAGGTAATATCTAATGAGATAATTATCTCATAGATATGACTTATTAATTCATAATTATGAGATACTACCTCGTAATTATGAAATAATATCTCATAGTTATAAGATAAAATCTCATTATTATGAATCAGTATCTCATAATTTTGAGATAATTATCTCGTATTTATGAGAAAATATCTCAAAATTATGAGATAATTATCTCATGATTATGCGATAATATCTCATGATTATGAAGGATTATCAGATAATTAGGATGATTACGAGATATTTTGTTTTCATGTGGTATCAAAACGCTCCCGTAGAATTGACCGTTTTTTTCACAATCAATATTTAAGAATTATGATTCATATTTCAAAAAAAGGTCAATATTACCTGAAAATGAGGGGGCGGACAGGGTAAAGGGAGACTGAGAGAAAGATGGTATGAGAGAAGCTGCAGGGGCGGGAGAAAGAGAGGGGCAGGAGAAGGGGGAATGGCACCCCTGTCCGCCCCTCTAAAATGTTGAATTAATTCTTATTAAGAATACACACAATCAATAGTTATGGAAAACATGAGTGATTGTGTGGTTTACATGATAAGTTGTCACAAAAAATCGTAATTTTTTATGCTGTTGGTAATACACCGAACTTCCTACGAAACGTTCTGTCAAACAATTGTCTGTGATCGCAGGGTGTGACGGGGTATCTGACCGTCCCTGTCAAGCCCCAGCGATCATAGTCCATTGTTTGACATAGAGTTTCCAAATAATATTCACCTGAGTGAAACAAAGGACCCGGGGTGTAATGCTTTGTAAACTGCATGTTTTTTTTGCATAATTTAAGTTTTTTGTTTGCTATTGTTGTTGTTGTTGTTGTCTGTTTGTTTGTTTGTGTGTGTGGGGGTAAATATTTTTCGTTTGTGTTACTTGAGTGATGTATTGATAAGTGTATTCTATACAATTATAGCCTATTAATGAGGTCAATGCAGAAATTTATTGACATGAGACAAGTATATTGACGGAGGACGTAGTCCGAGTGTCAATATACCTTTCTCATGTCAATAAATTTCTCCATTGACCGAATTTAATAGGCTATAATAGTATTATTATTTTCCAAATTTACGAATTTTAGCAGAGACTTATGTTAATAAGTCTCAATTTTATATATGTTTGCTGATTTGATTTTTTATATTTTCTAATAGATTCATGGAACTGAATATACGCCTGTTTTGTATATTTGAAATAGACAAACCAATAATATTTAAGAAATTTTACAATTTAATAAAAGAAACTTTTAACTAATAATCTATTTTTAGTCTCAGGTCAATACGTGAAGTCAATTCATAAAGTCAATTCGTCTTTTATCCCTTATATTTAATGATACTGTAAGCATGATCTATTTTTAGCAGAGGTCAATACGTAAGGTCAGTTGTTAGATTTATTGACAACTCCAAGAAATATACAAGATCATGTTACCACAATTCAACTAATCACTGGACTCTAAAGATATATGAAAATAATCAAGTATAATATAACATATACTGCCTGTATCATGTGTATAGAGGGTGTTATACTGGAATATCACACTCAGAAAATGTATCACCCTCGTTTACGTCTCGGTATATATATTAAACTTCGTGTGATATTCCAGCATAACACAATCTGTAACGGGCAGTATATACAGTCAAACCTGTCTTATGTGACTTTCCAAGGGAACCACAAAAGAAGGTCACATAAGACAGGTGGTCACTTAATACAGGGTTGAGATTATGATCAACACTAATTTTGTCTGTTTTGGCATTGTTGGTGAAATAGTGTCCATACTTATGTATTTTGATATACAGGGGTTATATTAAATCAGTAACCACAAAGCATTTTTATTTTTGTTATTAACAGAATCAGTAGTTTTAAATAAATCAAAATTAAAAAAAAAGAAATTTACACTTAGGTTCATTTTTTTTTATATCAAGCAAGGAAACAATTCTAGATAAATGTAAAGCAAAATTTTGCAGAGCCAACTTGTTTTTCATACTTGCTATTTTTTCTGTTATGTGTTTGCCAATATATAAAATAGCATGCTAATTTTAGATCAGGTATTTGTTATTTTAATTCGAATTATTTTTTTTTAAGTAATTTATTTTTTATTTAATGACACCTATTCATTATAAAAGATTTCTTTGTTCATTCCCCTAATTGATTAATTTATTTAATAACACCCATTACATTATAAAAGATTCATTTGTTCATTCAACTAATTGATTGACAGGTAACCTTAGTTCTTGTTAATTTATATTGTTAAGACAACAAACATAATTGATTGCAAGCTAATAAGACAAAATATGAGCAGATAATCAATTTGGATTATCTCCCTTACGCTGTTATCTCCCTTTAGCGGTACTACTTCCGGATTAGCGGCTCCCTTTAATCTGCTTGTCAACATGTTGATAATTGATTGTTTGTCAACAAAGTCTTTAAAAACAGTGTACAGGGGCTATTTTGGGAACAAAATGACGGTCGTTAGTCGAGTAACTCAGGTGGTCTCTGAATACAGTTAACATATATAGCAAATATCATTGGGAGGATTTCAAATCGTCTGATAAGACAGGAAGTCGTTTTATACAGTGGGTCGTTAAGGCAGGTTTGACTGTATATAATATCGACCTGCAAAAGCATAGCGACCTCGGATTTCATCAGCGATCGATATGCTTTTCACAGGTCGATATAACATCGTATCGACCTCATACACAGACTATAATCGTATTATATTATCAATTTGATATCGTTTGAGAAATTTGATTTGTGGAGAACTGATCACATGACCCAATGTATTTGAAAATATAGAAATGTATATCGCATTTTTCATGAATGTTTATAATCTTGCTTCTTTTCTTTTATGTATTTTTGAAGAATCAATTACATGTACATTTTAATTATATTAAAGTGCTAATTAACTATTTGATTTATTAAATTTTGAAATATTTCAACTATATCTTGAAATTGATAATTAAGACAAAAAATAAAAATATCCCTTTCAGTTTTCATGTAAATTAATAATATAACAATTGTAGTCTGTGGATTAGGTCGATACGATGTTATATCGACCTCATACACAATATAAATAACTCACTTCCAAATTTCTGCTAAAAAAAAAATGTCGAAAAATCGTCTATCGTGAACTTATGATTCTAAACAACGTACTTCGAACCTATTAATGGATGAATAGTAATCAAGACAACTTATACACCAGCAGTACTTTAATATTATGCTTTAGAAAAAAAATCTTAAAATGAGAGGCTGTAAACATGCATCAATGATACGAATTTGAACATTGTAACGTAAAATGCAGATAAAGAAACATAAATCAGAACTATGTGGACAATGGGGAGAAATATATTGTTATTGTTTATAAGTAAAAGAATATACATGTAATTACTTACTAGGTAATATTATTGACTCCAAAAGATGTACACAAGAACTTTCCAAAAAAGGTCTATAAGTTTTATTTTCTCTTAGAAAGGTTTTTTCTGATTTTGAACATCTACCTGTGAACCTTTCATGTGAACTCTTCGACACGCAGTGTGACACAAATCAAATCCAATTTACTATATAACTCTGAAATATGGTATGTTGTACATGGATGATTATTTAACTATACATGATAGAGAAATTATCAGAGCCGCAATTAAATTTGTGACAAGTTATCATTATAAAACATCCAAACCTAAATTTGCAAAATAATTGTAGGACTCAAAAAACAAGCCAGCAATTTCGCATCAAATACAGAATTGGGTCGTTTCCTATTATCTTCTTTTGTAAAAACTCAAGTAATTAAATTCTTCTCTAGGTTAAATACCACTTGTTACTGAGGCATTAAAAGTAAATAAAAATTTACACGAGGAAGGTGTTTATTCTTGGTATTCTTTTACCAATAATATTTTCAAAGAGCTTGATCTAGAAAACAACGGCAGTAGGATACGGAAGGAACAAAGCACAAGATTACATAAATCAAAGTCCAGAGACAAGGCAAAATTAAAAACACCAGAAGACGGAAGACCGAAGACACTACATGCCCACGAAACACACAACCACTACATATACAACACAAAAAACTAAAGCACTAACAGCGTGAACTCTAAAAAATACAGATTAACATCAGGTGCTCCGGAAGGGTAAGCATGTCCTGCTCTGTATACAGCACCCGTCACACGGCCAGTGAGGCATATGTTTTGAAAGATCTGTTAGGTTACTGATTGGTTATTGTCATTTTCTAACCCTGAGACAATTAATTGAGAACCATGGTACATGTAACTTCTCTAAGCCTCAAACAGTACCAAGGTGAAATTTTGGAAAGCTTTTGTAATCACTTTAGTATTTAAACATGGTCAAGGACAAATCGGTACCACAAATATCATTGACGAAGACAAAACAAAAATTTAACAAGACAACACAAAAAACTAAAGCACTGACAGTGTGAACTCCCATAAAAATTCAGAGCGACATCAGGTGGTCCGGAAGGGTAAGCATGTCCTGCTCTGTATACATCACCCGTCACAATGTCAGTGGGTCATTCGAGGGTAAAGTCAATACCGGTAATGTCAAATCCGGGAATACGTGAATCTAGCTGAAACTGTCAGTTTTTATTTGTGACACTGACATTTCATATCTATCTATGATGTCGTGGTGACGGCCATAGAATTTCTGAAGAGACGAAAGTAACAAAGGCTGAATATATCCTTGACTCAACAGTTTTTGTGACAGTGCTTTTGCTCTTTCAGCAAAGTCACTGTATAAACTGACCGCTATACAGTAATGAATTAATTGTGAAATATACACTCCATATGTTGGGGAGGTAGGTATATTGCTGCAGAGAAAGGGAAAGTTCACAATTGGAAAGTCAAAATCATCACGTTTGTCATATAGCCTAGATTCTAGACGTCGTTCATGTTCGTCAATTATAACAAAAGGTCAAGGTATAAGCAGAATTTGGTGTATTGGTTGTCTCTTTAATGTCAAGTTCACTGTGTTAGAATTCTTTAAATCTGGGGTTATTAAGAGGAAGTATATCGTCTATATACCTGAAGCTGAAATGAAAAGTCTGGGCTACTTGTTTTTGTTTTTGTGGTATTAGCCCTTGTAAAAACTTTGCTTCATACGAAAAAAGGAAAAGGTCAGCTAAAAGTGGCGCACAATTTGTTCGCATTGGAATTCCTATTGTCTGTTGAAAAACGCGGCCTCCACATTCAACAAAAATGTTGGTCCACCCTTCGGTTTCTGCATTTAATTACAAATAAACAGTTCCAGTTATTAACCCAATACGACAGGTGTTGTTCATCCTTAACACAATTCATAAAACTGTTCATATTTCGATTACCTTACTGTGACACTGCACTAATTTTGTTAGAATTAAAATGTATTCAGGGTTTGAGTTTTTTATTGTTAGCCAACCGTACGAGTGACAACCGGAAGCGAAGAGTGTTTGTACCTCCATCTGATAGGAGAGTTCAAATCCAGGAAAAGATAACACTTTTTGAAAAGGGCTATACACTTGTACTATTATTGTATGTATGTGTATCTATTTGTATTACTGTATGTTTTGCTTGACCCTGAAGGGTGTAATTTGCAAATAAAGAATACTATAGTAGTATGAAAAGGGGGATTCTGTCCCACTCATGCAGAATCCTGCATAAAAATCCCCACCTCGAGGGTAAAATGCAAACGGACGGCATTCCTATTGATCATAGGGTAAATACAATAATGGCATATGTATTCGGTGATAGACGAGTCGTCCCACAGGAAAGTGGGGATCAGGACACCTTGAAGGGAAGGATTTCACAGATTGATATAAATAAAGATATGGCATCCGAAAGAAATAAGATGGATCGGTTCCAGGGTTTCTTTCTGGAGAATGAAGAAGATTTGAAAGATAGCATCCCCACCCCCCAAAAGCAGCATCAGTGCTGCAATGCCCCAAGGCTGGTGCAGATGGATGAGCACACCCAGCAGTGTCAAAATTGTGGGGCGGAGCAAGTCCATCGAATTGAGCAATCAGGGGAGCAGAAGACCAGCTGCGGCTACCCACTCAAGAGGAAGAAGGGGCAGTGCTGCAAGACAAGCCTGGGAAGGATGGTCTCTGCTGGAGACATAATAGACAACCACGCGAGACGGAAGAAGAGGAGACCATCCCCGTCGAGGGTAAGATGGTGGTTGAAGAGACCATGAAGACCCTCCGTCAAATAGCTAGGGATGAGGGTCTGAGGGGGTCAGCAGGAAAGGTAAGGAGGCCTTTGTGAAGCTCATCGAGGAGAAAACCGCCCATAAATTTACCCGTAAGGAAGTCTTCAGCAAGAAGCAGCTGAAAGTACTCGCCAAGAATCGTGGCCTCACCAGGTTCTCCCGGCTCAAGAGAGAGGATCTCATTCAGCTGGTCGAAGAAGATATCAGAAATGCCCAAGTCGAGGATGAGATCAAGGTCACCGATAGGCGGCAAGCGTTGAATGGTGTATTTGGCACGGTCGTAATTGAACCCGTAAAGTCACATGACATGACCACATATCTCAAAGTAGGTCGGAGCACAATCTCCACCACCATCTCAGATGCTCTCACCAAGAAGAAGGGATTGGAGGTCCACTTAATTCTCCTAGCGGAGCTAGTGAAGACCAATCCCGCAAACGGAAAAAATACCTACATCACCCCCTACTTCCGATCAGCTCTTGCTTCCCTCACCCAATCATCCGACCTCGAATTGGAGATTGCCTTCATGATCGAGAAGGTCAAGGAAAATATGGCTAAGTACATGCGAGAAGGGAGCGGATGGACTTTCGGGCACAGCGTGAAGCTAGAAATCCACCTCAACCAATTCAAGCCACTCAAGGGGGGTTCCTTCTTACCAACCCCATCGGCTCTCGCGAAAAAGAAGGCGATCATCAATGTGAGGAATGAGGATGATCGCTGCTTCCAGTGGGCAGTCCTATCAGCGCTTCACAATACTGAGGTGGATCGTAAGCATACCCACCGAGTGACGCAGTACAAACCATGGGAGAAAGAGCTCAACTTCGACGGCATTGACTTTCCAGTCTCGCTCAAGGCGATCGATAAGTTCAAGAGGCAGAATCCCACCATCAGCGTCAACGTTTATGGCTTCGATGGCGTAAAGAAGGGTGAAGATGGGGAAGAGGATCTTCAGATCTACCCCATCAAGATATCCAAGACTACAGGCTCCACCCACGTAGATCTTCTCTTCCTGACTCGCGAAGGCAAGCAGCATAACTGCTGGATCAAAAGCCTTTCACGTCTTTTGACGTCTCAAGTGACCGGTGACAAAGAGTCACTCTTCTTCTGCCGCAGATGCCTCTCCCGCTTTTCCAGGCAAGATATCTTGGACGAGCATATGGAATATTGCAGCCAGAAGGATGCGGTTAGGATCGAGATGCCGGAAGAAGGGACCGCCATAGCCTTCCATAACCACAAAAAGATGATGAGAGCTCCATTCGTCATATATGCGGACTTTGAGTGCTTCACGGAGAAGCTAAGCACCTGCCAGCCCGATCCATCACACTCCTACACGAAGGCCTACCAGCTTCAGCGACCATCGGGCTTCTGCTATTACGTGAAGTACGCTCATGGTGATTACAAGGCCCCAGTCATGGTGATTACAAGGCCCCAGTCATCTAATGTGGGGAGGATGCAGCCAAGAAATTCGTGGGGTGCATGGAGGAGGAAGTGCAGGCAATCGGTAAGGAGAATAAGCCCATGGTGATGACCGACGAGGACAAGGAGAGCTTTGAAGAAAGCACGCACTGCCACATTTGCGGGGATGAATTGGGAGGGATAAGGTCCGGGACCACGACCATCTTACTGGGAAATATCGCGGCGCAGCACACAACGAGTGCAATCTGGACTTCCAGCTCCCGAAGCACGTCCCCATCCTCTTCCACAACTTGAGTGGGTATGACTCCCACATTTTCGTCAAGGAGCTTGGATTCACTGAGGGTAAGATCGATTGCATCCCCAATACCGATGAGAAATATATCAGCTTTTCCAAGAAGGTGGGAGATCTACAAATGAGATTCGTCGATTCGATGCGCTTCTTACTCGGCTCGCTGGATAAGCTAGCCAAGAGCCTCACCCCGACCAATTCAAGACCGTGAAAGCAAGATTTGGCGATCGCCACGAGCTGATGATCAGTGAGCGGGTATTTCCCTACGATTATATAGATTGGGAGGCCAAGCTTGAAGAGACTCAGCTCCCACCCAAGGAAGCCTTCTACCGCACACTCTCCGGAGTGGGCATCACCGACGAAGACTACGCGCACGCTCAGAGGGTCTGGGAGTCCTTCGAGTGCAAGACCCTACGCGGCTACCATGATCTCTACCTAGAAATCGACGTCTTGCTGCTCGCCGACATCTTCGAGAATTTCAGGGATATCTGTCAGACTCACTATGGGCTTCATCCTTCCAACTACTACACATCGCCCGGATTGTCCTACGACGCCGCCCTCAAAACCAGTGGGCAAAGATTGGAGCCTCTCTCCGATGCAAAAATGCTGCTAATGTTCGAGAGGGACACCAGAGTAGGAGTCGCCATGATCTCCCACCGCTACGGCAAGGCTAATAATCCCTACATGACCGACTACGACGCCTCCCAGCCCACCAAGCATCTCACCTACCTCGACGCCAATAATCTGTACGGATGGGCGATGCGAAGCCTCTCCCCACAGGAGATTTCAAATGGATCGAGCCAGAGAAGATCGATGAGATCTTGGAATATCCCGACGACCACGAATATGGGGCCATGGTAGAATGCGATCTCGAATATCCACATGATCTTCACGACGCCAACAACGACTACCCTCTCGCGCCCGAGACCGTAGAGATCGACAAAGTCCGCTAGCTTGTGCCTCATCTAGGCAAGCGTTAGAAATACGTCCTCCACTATCGAAATATCAAGATGTATCTGGAGAGGGAAATGAAGCTCACCAAAGTCCATCGGATCATCAGGTTCAGGCAATCCCCATGGCTGAAGAAATATATCGACCTAAACACCGCTCTCCGCGCCAAGGCTAAGACCGATTCCGAGAAGGATTTCTTCAAGCTCATGAATAATTCGGTCTTCGGCAAGACCATGGAGAATATCCGGAAGCACGTAGACGTCAGGCTGGTCACCACCGAGAAGCAAGCCCTGAAGCTCGTGGCCAAGCCCAACTTCGAACGTCGAGTGGTCTTCAACGAGAATCTAGCAGCCGTCCATATGAAGAAGACCAAGCTGAAATTCGATAAGCCAATCTACCTAGGAGCCTGCATCTTGGATATTTCGAAGCTTCTCATGTATGATTTCCACTATGGATTCATGAGGAAGATGTACGGTGATCGCGCCCGGCTTCTCTTCACCGACACCGATAGCTTGGCCTATGAGATCCAGACCGACGACTTCTACCAAGATCTCGCTCCACACGTGCAGGCCAAATTCGAAACGTCCAACTATTAGGACGAGCATCCCTCTGGCATCCCCACTGGCGTGAACAAGAAGATCCTCGGGGTATTTCAGGACGAGTGCGGTGGTAAGGTTTCGACTGAATTCGTGGGGCTCCGGGCGAAGCTATACGCCTTCAAGGTAGAAGACGGCGAGACCACCAAGAAGGCAAAGGGAGTCACCAAGAGCGTTGTCGAGCGCAGCATCGCCTTCGAGGACTACAAGCGATGCCTCACTACCCAGCAAGAAAGCCATCTCCATCAGATCTACGCCAATGAGATCAACAAGATCGCGCTCTCCGCCAAATACGACAAGCGCCACATCCTTCCCGACGGCATCAGCACCCTTGCCCACGGACACTTTCGAATCACCTACGGCTAAGCCCCTACGCACTTTGCAGACTCCGCCGGCTTCACCGCCCCTCTGCACTTAGCAGACTGACGGGTGCGGGTGCCCATCACTCCTTAGTAGGCTCTGACGGGTGCAGATGCCCATCCAGACTGCCCATACTTAGATAAATGAGCAGCATACGAGTGCACAGCATCCTCCTAACCCACCAGCCCCTCTCGAATCTAGATTTGGAGGAAGCTGCCAAGGCTCTGCATATCCCCCACTTCAGAGGGGTATTCATGCGCAATGCCCCACCACCCACCCAACGTCCCATCGAATGCGGAATCCTGAATCACGACGATCGCGATGGCCCCGGCACGAACTGGACGTGCTGGCTTAAGCATGGAGGACTCAAAGTCTACTTCGATCCTACGGCCTATCCCCACCCAACGAGATCGTCGACTATCAGAGGCCGGAGATTCGATATAATACCGATGAGCTTCAGCGTCGCGGCGACGTGGTCTGCGGGGACTTTTGCTTCCACGTCTTGAAGCTTCTTTCGGAAGGTCGGACGTTCGAGGAGGTCAACTTCGACCTATAGATAAATGGATAAATTTGGATCTCACTCGAGGAAGCGCATGCCCGTCTGGCGGATGCTTCAGGACCTCAATATTAACGATCACCAGTCTTGGATGGGTCACTCAGCAGCTGAAAGAAAGTATGAAAGACACGGACGAGCTAGATTAGGCAGATGCAGACGACCATCAAGCGGATGCGAAGGGAGTGCGACGCATCCCTCAAAGACCTTACCAAAAAACTGGTGACCAAAGTCGATAAATCAGAGTGCGTCTCGACCAATGGTGGTTTGATGACTACGAACCTAAACATGCAGAAATATCGCGTGCTAAATCTCCCACTCCCCCAGACGGATAATGAGCCCATCACCAAAGCCGTCTACGAGCGCCTGCAGGCAGATCTAGACGCATTGAGGCTCTTCGTCGAGCTGAAGCATGCGTAAATGAAGACTTTCTAGGTCTCTCTCTTTCAAGGGACCGGAAAGCCATCTGGGATCATTGCCAGTCGGACTCTTTGACCCATGAGATGCTGGATATCCAAGCCACTTCACGAAGATTTCCTTGACCCCATCCCTGGTTCGTCGCCGCAGGATATCTTCGATGCGAAAGACGTCTTGATCGGTGCGCTGCAGCTCCTGCTCGTAGAAGGATCCCTTGATCCCTTGATCTCCTCGACGTTGTAGAAGTCCTTGAAGCGATAGGTCGGTGGCTGAGTCGCTAGGGCCTGAAAGATGGTGAAGACTTCCTCAGTCCAGCGCGGAGTATATCCCTTCTCGAAAGTGCCCTTGTTCTTGATGATCCGGACTTTATCGCCGACGTCGAATCGATGAGGCTTCATGGGTGGGAGATCTCCGTAAAGATTCAAGAAGACCTTAGCCTCGTGCTCTTTCTTGCTGGCGGCGGTGGGAGTCATCTTGATGGATCGATGCTTGGTGGTATTATACTGGCGGACGAGATCTTCGAAGATGGGGAGGTAGGTGCGCGTAGAATTGGCCGAGAAGTACTTGAACATCTTCTCCATGGTACGATTCCAACGCTCCACCACGCTCGATTTCTCCCCATCTCCGTAGAGCTCGATCCCATGCTTCTGGAGCAGATCCTTCATCTCACGATTATAAAATTCGGAGCCCTTATCGTTCCAAAGCTTCTCGGGCTTGCGATCCTTGAAGACGGTCCGGAAGGCATCTCGCATCGTCGCACCTTTCTTATCTTTGAGCGGCACCAGCCAGCCATACTTGGAGAAGACGTCGATGATACTCAAGAGGTATTTGAAGCCTCGATTATCCCGGGAGAAGGCGCTCATATCTACGAGATCGGCTGCCCAGGTCTCATCCACCCCATCTACCACCACGCGCCGCTTCTGGACTTTGCGTCGGACTGGCTTATGCAGCTCTTCGGCTAGATCATCCGACCAGCGCACATTTTTTTCTCACGCCCAACCCAAATCGTGCCTTGGTGCCGATGATGGGTCTGACGATACTTCGATCCATGCGCTCGCGGACCGTGGGCTGCTGGATGTCGTCCAGCTCCTTGAGCATGGTCGTATCGCATATGGAATTGAGGGCGCCCGTATCCTGATGCTGAGCATAGCAGAGGTCGTGATGATAGGAGGCCTTATCCACGCGATTGACGGGCATGGACCAAGGTTTGGGGGTGCCGTCTGCCTTCAGACGCTTATGAAGCTTGGTGCC
>MJUU01045581.1:31687-45254 GCA_002080025.1 Modiolus philippinarum
TGAAGCTAGATATTGGCTTCCGCATGAGGCAGTGCGATTCGATCGGCGTCCCCGAAAGCCGTGAATATAACTGGCGCATTTCCACCCGAAGCAGCCCCGAAAGACCCCGATGGGTGATCGTCGCCTTCCAGACCGATGAGAGTAACGATCAAGAAGAAAACCCCGCCATCTTCGATCCCTGCCGCGTGAATGATATCTGGGTCACCTTGAATTCCCAGAGATATCCTGCCGTGGGTCATCGTGCCTCCTTCACGAATCAGAAGATCTCCAGGCTCTATAAGGAGGCCGCCGATTTCCGCGGGAAATTCTTCAACATGGATCACCTGGTGAGCAATCCGGGCATCACCCCCGCCGACTTTACAGATCTCCATCCCCTCTTCGTATTCGACGTCTCCAAGCAGGGCGAGCGCCTCAAGAACTCAACGATCGACGTCTAAATCAAGGTAAGATTCGATCAGAACGTCGCCGCCAATACCCAAGCCTACGCTTTGGTCATCTTCGATCGCATCCTCCAACTCGAATCTGATGGTCAGAAGATGAGCGTCGTCTTCTAAAGCTGAGCTCTGCAGTAAATAAATGGACAAAATTCAATATTCAGCTACTGTTTGCCATTCGACCCGCCGAAGTCTTCGCCATCCTGGTGAAAGCCAAAAACCTCCAGAAGCACTACGATGGCCTGGAAGATTGGAAGCAGAGACTGGTATCCGCTTTCTACGTCACCATCTGTAAATAAATGGACGATTCACTTTTGCGGAAAATCGCCACCAATACCGAATGCAAGCATGGGTTCTCCTTCATCGTCTCCGGAGACGATAGTCAGATCTTGACTCGCTTCAACCCACACCTCCGACTGCGCGAGGAGAAATCTTACGAGATGGCCCTCGTGAATCTGGAGACGTACTACTCCATCCCCAATATCCATACCGGAAATAATTCCTTCCGCTACTCCCGAGACGAAGGTGCCCACTGGTTTTCGATGATATCAATGACGAGATCCAGTGACAAATGCGACTCAGCAAACACAAGGCTAAGATCCTTCTCTATGCCAACTGCGCGACTCTGAGAGCAACGCTCACCCTCGCCAGAAGCTACAAAGTGGATTTCGATTTGCCCAATAGCCTGAATACGGTGCTTGGATTCGATCCCCGAACGTATACCTACGACCGACGCACGAATGGATACGTGGAGGGTGAGCATATCGTCGATATCATCAGCATCAACAGCATCCTCGTGAATAGTGATATCATCCAAGGCAGCTACGTCAACGGCACCCAGCAGTCCACCATCTATAGTTTCTTTCCCGGGGTCGATCCAGGCATGAAGATCATCCAGACCCCTAAGAATCTGATCTACTTACCCGTGACCCTGAAGACCATCAATCAGATGCAAACCTACCTGACCGATCAAGACGGTCGCCCCAGCGATCTGCGAGGGGAGCATCTCACCATCCGCTTTCATCAGCGTGAGGTATAAATAATTGGATTTTCAAGAGTATGGTCTCAACTTGACGAAGGGTTAGGCAGAGGAGATCCAGCGTGCGGCAAAGAAAGGTAGCCCCGTGAGCGTCCGATTGCTGCATGCCAATCTATCTGGTGGGCAAAAGATGTTCCTCACTCAACGGCAGATCCAGCGCATCACCAAGCTCTTGCAGAGTGGTAAGGGTGGTATGGTCTTGGAGATGAGCCCGAAGCAGGTGAGGCATAACGTAAAGGAAGGTGGATTTCTCCCCATGCTTGCAGGTCTCGCCTCTGCTGCGCTACCTATGCTAGCCAAAACCGTGGTGCCTACTTTGGGTGTGGGTGCCTTGAGCGGTTTGTGTAGTGCAGCCATCCAAAAAGCCGTGGGATCTGGATTATATCTCAAAAAGGGTGGGAAAGTATGCTGTGTGAAACCCCAGGGTCATGGTCTGCATCTCAGCCCAGGTACTTTGCCCAATACTTACGGTGATGGATTGTACTTGAAGAGTCGAAGTCGGATCTACGATGGTAGTGGATTGATCCTTGGTCCCAATAGCCCCTTCAAAAGTATCCCCCTACTAGGTATGCTTCTCTAGGGCCCCTAGATAAATGGACGAAGTGGATGCCAGTCATATCGAATGCCTGGAAGAGGAGCTCATCTCAGAAATCCAGAGATATGAGCATGCTTTGAAGATCTATAACCGACTGGATAAGGTCGTCTCCTTTACCCTGGGTGCTTGTTCCGTGGGCAGTCTATTACTGACAAGGGGCACGATAGGGTCTGCTCTGACCGGTGTGGGTGCTGTGGCATCCATTCCCCTGGGCTCCCTCGCCTGTCTATGTGCCACGGGAAGTATGGTCCTGTCCTTGATCTCGCGCCGAGTCGCCAAGAAGAAAAAGAAGCATCGAGATACCGTGCGATTAGCCAAAACCTATAGGTCCCAGCTGGTAGGTGAAGATGGTGCTCCTGCAGTCTGCATGAAAAATTTCTACGATGAGAAGGATCAGTTACGTCAACCTTCTGTCCCCATTAGTGAAGAATTGAATGCGCATGCGCCGTAGGGAGGGTTTTTCCAATCGCGCCTCGCTCGGCTACGCCTCGCTCCCCGCTCATTCCCGAACCCTCCATATCAAAGTGCCAAGTGACTAAAAAAAATTTCCCAATCCGTTTTGGATTGGGAAATTTTGCGTCCTTACCTCGATTTTTTTTACCTCCTCACCAGATCGTAGGAGAGGTATTGCCGATTGGATTTCTTGCTCAGCTTGAATCCAGTGCTCCGAATGAAAGCTCCTTGCAAGGGACACTTCTCTTTGTTAAGCGTGGGGTAACCCCATACTCTGGTGATTTCTCCTTCTCGATTTTTCAGAGTGAGAATCCTGCTTTTGCCAAATTTCCATTCCACTTCTACCACCTCCAAGATATTATAGATCACTCCTGTGGGCAAGTGCTTCCATTTGAAGCCTTCCTGATTCTGGTCCTTTATCCCTTCCTGGAAGGCATCTTCGCTGATAAAGTCATCGCCCCTATCTTGGGAGATTTCGACGAATCCATTGTGTACGAAAGTCATATTTCTCGTATTTACCCTATGCTCAATAGGGATGCCGTTCGTTTGCATTTTATCCTTGAGGTGGGGATTTTTATGCAGGATTCTGCATTAGTGGGGCAGAATCCCCCTTTTCTTACTACTTATTATTTGTCCTGTATCGCGTGTAAATCAATTTTGGTCGTCCAGAGACTGTTTAATTTGCAATTTGCTTGTTGTCTACTAGTTCTATGATTTATTTGTAGATTTATTGTTTATGCAAACTGACATTTAAATAAGACTTATTACAAAATTTACGAACATATTTGCCAGGAATCAATGTAAAAAGAAAAAGTAGGGCAAAAATAGTACTAGCGTAATGCAGACATTTCAAAAGAAATGGTCGGTTAAGCCAGTTTTATGGCGCGCCAAACTTACCCTTCCCGTGAAGTACTAGTAGTGCCCAGTAGAATGTCCATAAATATTACTATGAAAAGAAATGTCCATCTGAGAATGCATTAAAACGAATCTTGGATCCCAGTTCGGACTGCAGCTTAAAGACTAATATAATTTTGCAGAATTAGAGTCCGAATAACTTGTTCTTCAATGGCAACTCTCCCGTAGAGAATCAAATGTGAAACAAACACATCTTATGCAGGAGATGTACTAGTATTACTCTACATCTTAATGAGATCAATAATACAGAAATAGGTCATGGCACTGAAGGCCATATGGTAGTTTATGGACTAGTTTGTCACTCCCAAAAAAGAATATGGACCGAAGCGAAGCAAAGCGATGCATGTCCAGTATGTTGTGGTTAGCTCGCCGAAAATGTTCACCTACTGTCCTTTCCATTGGTGACGCTCTGTTTATGTTTGACAAAGCGATCACCCAATCTACGGCAAGTCTCACCCACATAGATCATCTTACAGCGTTTACAGCCCACAGCATACACTACATTTTCAGTAGTGCACGTGAAACCATTTATCAGTTTAAAAACGTTAGCCGGACCTACTACTTTATCGGTTTCCAAAGTAAAAGGACAAGTCAAACAGCGAGATCGTTTACATTGTCTAGTGCTTTTATATAGGACTCAATGTAACAGAATGAAATCCTTTTTTGTTAAGAGAGACAAAGTTTTGGATCGAGCTATGAATTCAGTTTCCCGAGTGATCAGATCCGAGGCTACGGAGAAGAGGGGGAGAAATACCGAGGACCGGGTTCCGTTGCTCCTGACATACCAGCCTCACAACAAAGCTATCAAAAACATTGATACGCAATTTCTAATCTATAGATGTCGAGGACGAACATATGTCGGCAGTTTTCCATGATTTGCCTCCTATTGCAGCCTTCAGAAAAGGGAAGAGTCTAAAACAACTCCTTGTAACTAGTCTTTCAAGAGTGCTACTCCTCAAACTCCCTGTAAATATAAAGGCACTAGACAATGTTAAGAAGCAGTCTATTTTATAAAATTATTAATGTATTGAAATTCAATATTTGCAGAGAACAGGTTTATGGTTTTTGATAAAGTTCAAGATTTGGCACGATGTTTACAGGTAATATCTATGACACGCTATTAGGTCTGCCTTCATTCGTTATTTCCATCTTCTTCTCCGTATTACAGCCCGGTAGTCCCCTAGTCGATAGCCATACGGCCGAAACGTTACACAGTCTTTCTTTCTTTCCGTTTTTGTCATTTTTATGTGTTTTTTTGATTTGTACATTTTCGTATTGTTTACTTTTCAATCTTGGCCAACTATACCATTTTATTTTGTCACTTATAGATATATTGATGAATTTCTTTCCATCATTTACGTTTTTTTTTGCTAAAAGGATCCATCTAGGTATATACGGATAATATGCTATGAGACTCCGAGATCTGCTTCTGACAACTTCATTGTTACGAGATTAAAGAAAGATGGAATACTTTTAATAAATAAGAAGAAACGCAACAAAAGCATTTAGTCTCCAAACTTCGTTTGGAAGAGTAAATAACAAGCTATAATACAATAGATTATGAGGATATCCTTTAAAGATTGTATTGGCAGGGTTCATATAAACGTGTTAATACATATCGTTAAAAAAACATAAATTGCAGCAAACTTTTTAAAAAATTTCAGATTTCTGTCTTGGTTTCCGTGGGAACTTAAGTGCTCCATTATCAATTGCAACCAATTTAAAAACTCCTTCCAGAAACATTTGGACAGGAGCGAACCTTAGAATTTGGTAAATACATGTTGCTGGAATCAAAAGACGTTATCAACAGAAACGTGATCTTACATGACAAAAGCCTCTCTTGTGAAGTTTTAGGAAGCTTATTGGAATAGTTTGTGAGATACAATGATAAACATTGAAAAACCTCAAACATATAATTATCCCAGAGACTTAAGATTGAATAGCCCATCCTTATTTAAGCCGCCGAACTGTACCCCAAATGGGCCCTATGGAAAAATCTTTGTTTGGTTTCACATTGAGATATATTGGGCTTATATCCCTTAAAATTTCTACCATTAAGTCTTATTGTCACAGAGATCAGGTTGGGACAAGTTCATCAGGACGTGAGGAGAAAAGGATAGAAGAATAATCAGAAACGCATCAATCTTCTAATTTCGTATGGGAGACTTTATAAGAAACGCAAACTTCTTACCAGGTTGGTGGTAAATGAAAGGATATGGAGTAAATTCACATGAGACAAAGTCTCTACAAATACATGGTAAAACACAAGCAAAGGAACAACGCTTTTATTGTTGTATTTCATCTTGAAGTCACCATAAGGCCTTCAACAATGAGCTTAGCTAATACCTCATAGTAAGTTCAAGACGGCTCCTAGCACCGGTTTGAGCGGAATTCTTAGCTAACTGTCGAGCAACGCTACATCCTTGTCTTCACTGGTCATGGGTGCGGGATTGTAAACAAACGTTAATTAAACTGGCAAAGTGCTCTTACAATCATTGTCATCCTTTGCCCGACAAAAGGACTAGTGTCTTAGGCTAGTGGAGTTTGAGTTTGAGATGCTTAATAAGAGCTATTTTGCGTAAGAGGCTTAACAAATAATAAGTCCAACTTATATGTTACACATATAGGGGAGCTATGTTTTCTAAAGGCGTTAAATCTCGATTTTATTTGAAGAAGATCAGTTGAATTGCACCACTATAAACATTTATAGTAAATTTAGATAGGAGATTTTTTTTGCAAAATCGCTGTTGCAGTTTTTTAAATCGTACAACGAGTTTTTAAAATCATACCAGCAATATTTCATTTTCTTTATATAGTACAAACAATTTAATTTGTACCAAAGAAACAAATGTTTTTGACAATCATTTGACAATTTCAAATTCATACCAAGGACTCAAACGAAAATGAAATCGAACAAATGAATTTAAAAATCAAATTAACGATTTTATATAGAAAATGTCTCTTGTAATTGCAACGAAAAAGGCGTCGTGTCTATTCCCGTGACTTACCTCCAGTTACATACCATTAGTCGCTCCCTCAATAGAGTGTGGGGCTGAGAATTATATGCGATATATTTCATCTTAATATAATGAATATATAAAGGGATATGGAGTAAATATACATGGGACAAAATCCCTATAAATACAATCATGGCAAGACTTAGCAAATGTAACAACGCCTCCTTTGTTATTCTTTATAACGTCATAATGCGGCCTTCAATTCTCCTACCTCATAGTAAGTTCAAGATGGCCACAGCACAATTTTGAATGGAATTCACTTGCTAAATGTTGAACAACGCTACATCAATGTATCCATTTTGTCAAGGATGCGGAGTCATCAACACGCATTACATATCTGGCAAAATACTCTAACAAACACTGTCACCCGTTGCCCGTCAAAGGGACTAATAGAAAATACAGCAATACTCAGCTGCATTTTAGATATATTTATATATTCTTTAAATTAAAAAAGAAAGGTAATCACGGCTACCTATCTCCAAAATCATAACATGGCGGTTATGCAAGATAGATGTTTTGGGGAATTTCCGGTTACGATTCTGAGGATACTTACACGCCGCTTCAACAGGTAAGTCGATCTATTGCTTTGCATAATTACTTAAATCACAAGGCATTTTCAAGAAATTGGAGAATGTGAGTGAGTGCGTAATTGATCAAGGTATACCACAGTACCACAATTGTCATAATATGCCAAAGAATAATGACGAAAATTGATTTTTCTCAACACTGAAGGGTTCAAAATTTGACAAAAACACCCGACTTCGTGACTGTGAAGGCCCCATATAGTTGAAGCAGCCAATACAAAGTATTATATACGTTTTGGGAATGATGTTTAATGATTTATAGAATGAATTTGCTGCATTTATGTATGTATTGTGTGATTTTTATCTAAATTATGTCAATGTTGTAGAAGCGCATGCTTCCGGGGACACGTTATGATTCGGTGGATTTGTTATGGTACGGAGTATTGTTGGGTACTAAAAGTATACAGCGAATGTAAAATGTGTTTGCTACTTGAAATCTGCATAATAATGTTACAATTAGTATTTTGATTATTTTACAGGGATTACTTGTTTGACTCAAATGACAGATACGATGTGTCACACACCAGGGAAAGCAACCAATCAATAAGACAGCTATATGGAGGCAAGGCTTCTGACTAAGTTTTGATAAATTAAAAAATACTTTTAAAATTATAAATCTTATCTGCTTCTTCAGCCAATTTCAATTTCATAGACGAAGTCCTTTCATTAAACTTACTCTTGGAATTACCACCATTTTCCAAGAAACAGGAAAATAAAGAACTATCAATGTCCAGGAAAAAACATTTACCGTGTATTGAAACTATGGACGCTTCAAATATGATGATTACTACTTTTCACACTGTGAGTGCCTTTGTTTTCTATTACTGTGCTTTGTATCTGTGTAACGTCACTGTTCTCTGTGTCCAGTGTCATTTTTTTCTGTATTCTCGTTTTCTTTGGACTTCGATTTTTGTAAATTCCACTCCTTTGTTCCTTCGGTATTCTACTGCCGTTGCTTCCAACAATCATAATACATCTACTTCTCCAGCACATAGGATGTTTTTTTTTTCAATAATGCAAAATAACCATCTGAAGTGAACAAATTAAGAGGAATATGGAATAAATGTATATGTAAATGTCTAACTTATCTCCATTTCGACATCTTTTAGCAAAAAAGACATAAACATATGCAGAAACTAAATTCACAGTAACTTCGATATTTTGTTATTTATAAGCAATGTTTATTGTATTTTGGGGTAATACCCAACTCTCTGAGAACGCGCAGTTCATGTATGTGGAGTCCAAAGCCCATTGAGTGGAGCCTAGAGCCTTGTGACACTAGCCCAAAGCACTAGTGTTGAAGCCGAGAAACCTAGTGTTGGAGCCGAAGGCCGTAGTGTTTGAACCTGGAGCCCTTGTGTTGATGTCAGGAGCCCAACGTTCATAAAATGTTGAGGCGCGGGGCCCAGATCCCGTATTATTCCGCAAGTATAGCCATTTAATTTCAAGAGGATATGAAGTAAATGGACATAAGATTACAACAAATACCACACCATATTCCGAAAATGTGCTGAAGATGTATGTTTTCATACGCAGTTAACTAGTTTGATAATGGATTTATTTTTGAAAAAAAAAAATATCTTGATAATTTTTAAAAATAAGGAGTATCTCTCTCATGCAAAGCTCTGTCTTAGATCGTTTTGCTTTCTATTTAGATTCCTTTGGCTTTTTAATATTCATTTGGTATGGTTGTTTGTGCTGTATCTATATCGCTATCAGCCTTTAATATTTTAGTTTCAAATATTTTGGATTGATCTCCATTGAAGAGACATACTGTGTAAATAATAAATACCTAAATACCGAAGTAACCTTGAATTTACTTTCTGCATATGCGCATTTCAACAACTTATGTGACTTCAGTGCAGATAAATTCAAAACGTTTGGAAGACCAAAAATTAAAATAAATGGCCATATGTTCGTTCTGTAAGAAGAATTTTTCGACAAAAGGACCTTAGGCTCCAACATTAGGGCTCCTGCCTCTAACGCTATTGCCCGGCACCATAACCGGTTTTCAGAGGCTCCGGCTACAGAGCTGCCGGGCGCGTCCCCAGGTGGTTGACAAAAGGAATGCCCTGTCTATGTGGGGTAGTCAGGTCATAATTCGGAAAGCCTGAAAGCAAACCATTGTTGCCAAATTGTGTGGAGAAACGTCACGCCCCATGCAGTATAAATACCCCTTTTTATTTTTCTAAGGAGAGCAGACTCGCTGGGAGTCGTATAGAACGCTAAATTTCCTGCCCCTACCCATTTCTCCTATTTTTAAGTGGCAATCAAACTCGTTGCCCCGTTTGCCAATTCCATCTTATTTTTTCCCTTTATCTTCTTTCTATTCTTTTACTTATAATATTTTTGAATTGATTAACGTGTCCTCGTCATGATATAATTAAAATACTGCGGTTTGGACGTTGAACTCTTAACTTATCAATCAATCCAACACTATGAAAAAGAAAGGAAATGGGGTAAATGTCAAGGAGACAACATCCCATATCCAGGTTAAAACGACCCAAAACAAAACATCTAGGGGTAACCATATGGTCTTCAACACAGTGAGGAACCTCACACCATATAGTAAGTCCTAAATGGCCCCGAAAAGGTAAAAAAGTGAATAAATCAATGGAAACAAACCACATCCAATAACCCAAATATCAAGAAACTAAAATTTTATAAGAAGACAAGGACAAGCCAATGACCAACATATTCCTGACTTGGGACAGGCGCAAAAATTGCGGTGGGGTTAAACTCGTTTTCTTGGATCCAAACCCTCCCCCTATGTGTGGTGAATCGCTAAAAATAAATACACAAAAAGACTCACAGTAAAAATCAATAGGGCAAAATTACCATCTGGAGTGAACAAAATTATAAGAATATGGAATAAATGTATATGAGACAAAATCACAATGCATACAGAGATAAAGCATCAACAGGACAACACTTTCATTGCTTGGTTATTAAATTAACCTGAAGCCAGCATAACATTATATTCCGCCAATGATTTGACATGATTCTTGCTATGACCATGACTGGCCAGAGCAGTCAGTATTTTAGAGCAGACTTAGAGCAGTTCTAGAGCAGACTTGATACCCGTTCTAAGTTAACTTAGAGGAGCTTTTATGACTGCTCCAAATTAACTTTATGAGAGGTTATGTCTGCACCCCACTGTAGTAATCATCATATTTGAAGCGTCCATAGTTTTCAATTTTCAGGACATTAGTGGTTCTTTATTTTCCTGTTTGTTCAGAAAATGATGGTAATCTTAAGAGTTAGTTTAATGAAAGGACGTCGTCTGAAATTGGCTGAAGAAGCAAAAAGGTTTTATCATTCAAAAAGTAGTTTTTAATTTATCAAGACTTCCGAGTCTTTAAGAAGGCAAAAGCATTGTATCCTTATTGCTATCTTATTGGTTGCCTTTCCTAGCGTTTATTTGACACTCTCCATCTGTCCTTTGGATATGGATTTACAATTGGCCAACAACTGGCAAAAGATATCTATATTTACATGACTACCGACTTTGACATTTTCCCGGATTGAATCACTCACATTCTGACGGGTGCTGTTAACAGAGCAGGACATGCTTACCCTTCCGGAGCACCTGATGTCACTCTCAGTTTCACTGGAGTTCACACTGTGAGTGCCTTTGTTCTGAATGTTGTGGTTTCTGGTTCTGTGCTTTGTGTCTGTCTGGCGTCATTGTTTTTGTGTCTAACGTCATTGTTTTCTGTGTTCTCGTTTTTGCCCTGTCTTTGGACTTCGATTTTTGTGAATTTCACCCCTTTGTTCCTTCGGTATTCTACTGCCGTTGTTTCAGTAAAATTTTAAAACCACTATGAAGCACTGTCGTCAATACTAAAATGAAGGATTGCAATAAATATCAAATGTAATCAAAATCAAGCTCTAATTTGATAATATATATCCAAAAGGAGCAAACACATTTTACATTTTCTGTATACTTTATGTATCCTATTAATACTCCGTATCATAACAAATCCACCGAATCATAACGTGTCCCCGGAAGCATAAGCTTCTACAACATTGACATAATTTAGATAAAAATCACAAACAATACACATAAATGCAGCAATTAAATTTTATAAATCATTAAACATCCCTCCCAAAATTATGTATTGGCTGCTTCAACCTAATGGGCCTTGATAGTCACGAAGTCGGGTGTTTGTGTCAAATTTTGAACCCTTCAGTGTCGAGAAAAATCAATTTTCGTCATTATTCTTTGGCATATTATGACAATTGTGGTACTGTGGTATACCTTGATCAATTACGCACTCACTCACATTCTCCGATTTCTTGAAAACGCCTTGTAATTTAAGTAATTATGAAAATAATAGATCGACTTACCTGTTGAAGCGGCGTGTAAGTATCCTCAGAATCGTAACCGGAATCTCCCCAAAACATCTATCTTGCATAACCGCCATGTTATGATTTTGGAGATAGGCAGCCGTGTAATGGATTAAATGGACATGAAACAAAGTCTCTACAAACATAGGGTAAACCCAGCAACGGAACAATAGTTCTTTATTGTTGTTCTTCACTTTGAAGTTACCATTAGCCTTCAACAATGCGTTCTTCTCATACCTCATAGTAAGTTCCTTGTCTTGTGTTACCACTATTTTCTATGTATTAAACTTAAAATAAGATAAGAAAAAAAAACAAAAAAAACCCCCCAAAAAAACTAGATAAATAAGTAAATAGATAAAATAACCCCCAAAAATATTAAATAAAATAGTAAGAAAAAAAACAGTATTGTGTATGTGAAGAAAGTCTTTTGTTGTAGTATAAATTGTTAATTTCACCCTGAAACTGAATAATGTATAATTTATCGTTTACAAACGATTTCAACCACCATATCCTAACGGTATCAAACTCGATATATTCATGTAACTTGTTCAAATTGTTATTCCATATAAACTATTTGGATGTTTTTGTCACTAAATGTATATTACATCTTCTTTATAACAATTTCAATTCGCCTTTGATATTTTGTGACATGATTTAACAATAAATGACATTCAAATTATCTACAAGAAAATCGAGATGCAAAAGTACTTCTTCTATTACAACTTTTGGATTATGGCTTTCCAATTATTTGATTTTAATGCTGCTGATGAGAGGTTACTCCTTGAAACACGTGTACAGCATAACGAAATCTACTGTTTTTTATGCAACTTCGGTATTTTTTTGTATTTTGAACCATTTGGCTGATGCCACTGCTGGTGGACCAGAGGTCCCAGAGAGTATTCATCAGTCCGATAGTCAGACTTGTCTGACATGAAAATTTAACCTTGCGTTTTATAGAATTTGACTGTTTTTTTATCAACATTCTGACCCCTTAAAAATATCGAGGCTTCATTCCGTGTATGGCACTCGGTAGATGCCCTTGGTAGTGGATTTGGCTTCCTATTTCGATTTATTTGGTAATGTGTACAGCATAACGAAATTTACTGTTTTTTATTCAACTTCGGTATTTTTTTGTATTTTGAACCATTGGGCCGATGCCACTGCTGGTGGACCAAAGGTCCCCGAGGGTATTCAGCAGCCCGATAGTCAGACTTGTCTGACATGAAAATTTTACCTTGCGTTTTATAGAATTTGACTGTTTTTTTTTATCAAAATTCTAACCCCTGAAAAATATCGGGGCTTAAATCCGTGTATGGCACTCGGTAGATGTCCTTGGTACTGGATTGGGCTTCCTATTTCGATTTATTTGCTAATGAGTACTTCTTCTATTACAACTTTTGGATTATGGTTTCCAATTATTTGATTTTAATGCTGCTGATGAAACACGTGTACAGCATAACGAAATTTACTGTTTTTTATGCAACTTCGGTATTTTTTGTATTTTGAACCATTGGGCCGATGCCACTGCTGGTGGACCAGAGGTCCCCGAGGGTATTCACCAGCGCGATGGTCAGACTTGTCTGACATGAAAATTTTACCTTGCGTTTTATAGAATTTGACAATTTTTTATCAAAATTCTGACCCCTTAAAAATATCGAGGCTTCATTCCGTGTATGGCACTCGGTACATGTCCTTGGTACTGGATTTGGCTTCCTATTTCGAATTATTTGGTAATGAGTACTTCTTCTTTTACAACTTTTGGATTATGGCTTTCGAATTATTTGATTTTAATGCTCCTGATGAGAGGTAACTCCTTAAAACACGTGTACAGCATAACGAAATTTTCTGTTTTTTATGTAACTTCGATATTTTTTTGTATTTTGAACCATTGGACCGATGCCACTGCTGGTGGACCAGAGGTTCCCGAGGGTATTCAGCAGCCCGATAGTCAGACTTGTCTGACATGAAAATTTTACCTTGCGTTTTATAGAATTTGACTGTTTTTTATCAAAAGTCTGACCCCTTAAAAATATCGAGGCTTCATTCCGTGTATGGCACTCTGTAGATGTCCTTGGTACTGGACTTAGCTTCCTATTTCGATTTATTTGGTAATGAGTACTTCTTCTATTACAACTTTTGGATTATGGCTTTCCAATTATTTGATTTTAATGCTGCTGATG
>MJUU01045584.1:0-100853 GCA_002080025.1 Modiolus philippinarum
TGCGGGCTACTAGTTAAATGGGTGTTGGGGGAGGCCCAGAGTAGATACGTGCTATTATTTTTCCTTGTCATGTCTTTAAAATTTCAGGTAAATTAATGTCCAGCTTAGTTTTTTGCACCCTTGTAATCACATAATATATATATATATTTTTAATTTCTGTTAATCTTTGTGAAATTGAACAAAATTTAGAAGAACCCTGTCCATTTTTATCGGTATGGGATATTTTCAGTTGCTGATCTACCATACCTGATGTATCCATAAACATGTACCAAGTTTGGCGATCCTACCATGGATGCATTGTTGCTGAGATATGAACTCAGACATAAACTCTAATGTAGGTCGTTCAAACAGAAATTACAAAGGTCTCAGTCACTCAGTGACTTACTTTCGCATGGATGATTTTACTTACATGTAAACCCAATGATGCATCCATATATAAAGTTTGATGATCCTATTCATATCAATTACATGTATAGCTGCTCGGATATGAACGCGGATGTAAACTAGAATGTAAGTAATACAAGTGGATGCATCCATATATTATTTAAGTTTGATGGTTCTAGCATACATAGTTGCTGAGATATGATATGCCAGGATGTAAACTCAAATGTGTTGTTCAATCAGAAAATGTAGGTCACTGACAGTGACTGTGACCTACTTTCACCTGGATGCTGACCTACTACCCTTGATGCACCCAAATACATAAAATGTACCAAGTTTTAGTTGCTGAGAACTCGGACGTAATCTCGAATCTGGACGTGGACACACACACAAAATAATAATTTTTTTTAAATTAAAATTGATGAAAAATTCTAACATGGCTCTAGTAAATCGTCAACCAGATTAATACTCGATAACCATATACTTGCGCAAATGATATTGGAATAAGAGTAAAAGGGACGCAAAACAACCATGTTTTTTGATTTTGTTTGTCTTATTTTGTGACGGAAATAAATGTTAAGCATATTTTATAACTCAATCATGCCATTCAGACACGTAAATGTGTATTTTTTGCTTTCAATTTGTATTTTGAACTTGAATCTGTTTGAAAACGTCCGATTGTGTATTGTGACGTCATTGACACAAACAGCAATGGAGGTGGGAAATCCGCCTTCTCTTAGGTCGCTTCAGAATGGAAAATTCCATTTTCTGTCATATTAGAATCGAAATAATTCATGTCAGGTATATGGTTATTGTCATTTAACCATGGGCTAGGCCTTTATATTCGTAAATTTAACCCCTCGCTAACGCTCTGGGTTAAATTCGAATATAAAGGCCCAGCCCATGGTTAAATTTCCAATAACCATATACCTTCCATGAATTATTTCTTATATACTAAATTGCTCTCCATTTAGCCAGTTCACCCATTTTTCAGAAAACTGGATCAGAACCTAGAAATTACTTCATTAATATAGATCTGATTTTTTCTAAGAAAAAAATATGAAAATATATGGAGGCAATTGTGAGACTGTCAGGCTTATACGGCTAGGAGTCTGGGGACTTCTCAAAGCCCGCAGAAGCTCTGACCTACAGCATGAAAAAAATTTGGGCAGCACGGCTCCATGAATTTTAGACATTTCATCCCCTTCCCTCATTCAGACCACAAAGTTTGGGCAAAAGAAAGAAAACAAAGAGGCTAGGGCAGCTCTCCCTTATCCTAAAGAAAGCACACCTCTTTGCAAGAAATAGTGTGTACAAAACATACCCGAAAGTGAACATTATCCTCGTTTTCCATCCATGCATTCCCGTCATAGTAGCTGATTTAACGTTTGGCATAAGGAATAATAAGCATGGACTAGTCCTACAACATGTGGGCCCTTTGCAAAATGATTCTGTGACGTTCATGCCTGAAAACTGATTGGTATACTAAGAAAAAATACCTAAACAAACTTTGTAGTTGACATCAAATCCTCTTTTGCTATTCCTCTTCCCTGTTGGCACCAAGGTAATGTGACCGCACACACTGCTAGAGCATTTAATATATAGATAGCTGGCCAGCCCATTTACGACCTCATCTACGATGTCAGACAATCTGATCCATGCATTACATTTTTCACAATGCATGGCGTTTGCAAGGACGTCCAGCTCCACAACACGACGGCCTTGAAACCAAGGCTTCGTTGAATTAACATCAGACATATCGGACGATGGGAGCTCTACATTTTCACCAACATTAATGTCATTGTCAACAGAGTTTACAGCATCGGAAGGGGGCAAAGAATAATCGTGGTCAACGTGACTAATATCCTTTTTTGACTCATTTATTTTCTTCATTCTGTTTGCTTTCTTGGAAGAACCTGCAGACGCAAGCCGGCCGCGAACACGGCGACCGTACTTGTCGTCTGCCATCTTTGTTTACTTTCTCTTTATGCATTTCCGGAAAAGATGACAGGTGCAGTTCCGGTGCTATTTTTAAAATTAAAATCATGTGAAAGTCACGTGATACACTGTCGCGCTTCGCCTTAATGATAATGATAACCCAGGAAATGATAATGTTAATACATGTATTGTAACAATCATGATAGTAGACCAAAACGCATCAAACGTGTACGTCAAACAAGTGTTACGAATACATTTCATGGTTAATTCTTATCTAATTAATATCAATGTCTTTTCAAGAATCTTGCAGCGTATTTTGATAACCCGGTAAAGTCATTAAATATATGGATGTGTCGAGACTTTCTCGCACATGGTTCATCTCAAGTCCAAAATGTCAAATATAAAGTTAATGTACAGTTCAGAAATATATTGTGCATGCCCTGATTGATTGTGTAGAGTTCAGCAGTTATGTAGTTAGACTTTGAAGAATAAAGATGTGAATCTTTAAAGGCTTACGTTTGTGTTGGCGCCATCCATGGTTGGATTATGAATTAAGCTAGTTCCCCGTGTTGCACATATACCTCTCGCACAAACACAGTAACGCAACACTTGATGGAGTACCCGATTAATGGAAACACGATCTAAATCTAAGGCAGCTAAAACAATGGCAGAACAAAAGGACACAACGATCTAACAAATTTAACAAGTTCCTTGCAGGGACTAGTACGTAACCTTGATCAGAAAGAACAACGAACTGTGAACATTACGAAAGTGACTAATCAAGCTTTCATTGATGCATTTATCGATTACTATCAATCCAAGCAACCAAATTGGCTTATTGAACAAACTTTGTGGAATAAAACAATGCAAAATGGAGAAGACTTGGGACAATATATTTCAGGCATTCAACATCTCGCAAACAGATTAAACAAGTCACCAAGAGAAGACCGCCGCATTCGTTCGTGGACTTCCACCATACCTTCACATGTCTGTCATTCAAAAGGACCCAAAAACCTTCGAGGAAGCGGCAAGATGTGCGCGTTAATCGCAAGAAGCTGTTACGATCACCAACTGCCGTGAACCATCAACCGGACATCCTATTCCTCCGGAAATGAAATCGTTTATGGAGCGACAACAATCCTGTATGGAACAACTAATGATGGTGGCTTCAGTAAACAAGGAAAAGTCCCGATCTCAGTGTGTGCGCGTTTAAGGATAAGCCGGAAATAATTTGAAAGTTATGTGAAAAACCAGGACATACAGCAAAACGTTGCTTCAGAAATAGACCTAGCGATAAAGACCACATTTGTTGTTATAATTGCGGCCGCACAGGACACAAGGAGGCCGAGTGTCGTTCTAAGAGAAAAAACAAGAGGCTCTCAAGAGCCTGTATCGCTCACCTGGGTCATGGCTGACACATTTAGTCAAAATAATCCCAATGTTTAACGGTCTCATTAGCAAGTTCGTTGATAGACATTGATGTTATCAAAATTAAACAATGTTCCCCATTGGCAGCTGTTTTTGATGGGGCATAGACCAACTGTCACCTTTTCGGACAAAACCATTTAAGGATCATTGTGCCTCACTTTGGTTCCAATTGGCCTAGTATTTGCAGTGGAGATCTTTGAATGATTTCCCATGGGGTCCAAGGGTAAACAATAAGCGTGGCCCCGCTGCCTGCCATCTTGGATGCTATTTGGACATGCCGGACATATTTTATGAAGGGACCAAGTAAGGACCATTGTGATCAAGTATGGTTCCAATTGGCCATGTACTTTCATAGAGGTAGATCTTTGAATATATTTCCCTATATGGTGCAAAGTTAAAACCACGGTCCCCACTGGCAGCCATTTTGCATGCTTTGCCATAGGATCCAATGTTAAAACCGCGTTCCCTGCTTGCAGCCATCTTGGATATGATACGAACTTGCCAGACATTTTATTTAAAAGGGGCCACCTAAGGACCATTTTGACAAAGTTTGGTTCCAATTGGCCCAGTAGTTTCAGAGGAGAAGATCTTTACATTTAGGGTCCATTTTACGACAAAGATCCTACTGACGGCCATCTTGGATGGCGTGTTGACTTGCCAGACACATTTTTTAAAGGGGACCACCTAAGGACTATCGTTACTAAGTTTGGTTCCAATTGGCCCAGCAGATTCAGAGAAGATGTTTTGAGTGTAAACTTTTCAACAAATAGTCCACACCACGATGATGGCAACAACAACCATTGCATATCCAGTTTAATACAATAGTCAATGTAGTTTATGAAGCCAAGATGTAAGTAAAGACATACCTGACAATGATAATTGCATGAAAGACAAGCAGTAACTACTGTAAGATACAATGTATATTTATATACAAAAATGATAAAGATGTGAAATAAGTAAAGTTTATGGAAGTATTTTTGCAAAAAATTATAAAAATTAGTACAAAAACACTTTTTTGCTCTTGATTATGTAACAAATATCTTTTTAATAAAGTGATAGCAGGGAATTTCTCTAAAACTTAAAAGGGAAAAGTAAACCCCAGAAGATTTGAAAACAGAATTTAAACGGAAATAACCCATTAACCACATGGCATTGAAAAAATATTTTTTTGGTGAAAAAAAAAAAAAAAAAAAAAAAAAAACAGTCAATAACTTCTACACAGGCATTTGATTTTTCTTCAAAATTTCAGAGTATGTAGATCTTGATATGCTGAACAGTTTTCTAACAAACACTTCACCTCTATCTGTTACAGTTTTTGAAATAAAAAATAAAAAACGCACGAATTTTGAAAATTTTACGGAAAAGGGGCTGTAACTCTGAGACGGGTTTTCCGATTTTCTTCAAAATTGCAGGGCAGATAGATCTCAGCATTCTGAACAATTCTACCTCATGTCAGTTTTCTGATATCTGCAACGGTTTTTGAGTTATTTGCCAAACACAGCAATTTACCCCTATGATCTATTTTTAGTAACAGCGGCCATGTTGTTTGGTCCTCGGACTAACCGAACACATTTCTTAAACTACATACCCTGGTGATGACCCAGGCCAAGTTTGGATTAAATTGACTCAGTGGTTTCAGAGGAGAACATTTTTGAAAAAAAAGTTTACGACGGACGGACGGACAGACGACGGACGACAAGTGATGGCAAAAGCTCACCCTGGCATAGCCAGGTGAGCTAACTAGAAAAGCCTAGTTGAGTTGGGGCTCCAGCTGGGCATATTGGAACTTTACAAGGCCCTAGTGACAAACTTTCTAGTGTAAATTTATTAGGGACCTATATTCCTATATAAAAGTAGGAAATTTTAAGTGTAGTTCTATGAAAGACTCTGGCACTGATATATATGTAATTAGTGAACAATTAATTAGAAATATTTCATTTCAGAAAACAATTTACAACTCCAGTAGATAATCAGCGTGTAGCAATTTCATATATGGTTTTTGTAGATGTTGATATTGGTGGTCACAAGTTAAATGTGAAATTTTATGTTGTTTCTGATTTACATCCAAATGTTATATTAGGTTTAGATTTTTTAAAGTCAACACATAGTACTTGATTTCAAAAATAGGAAATTGCATTTCGACCCTCGACGTCATGCAGCTAGTCTTAGAAAATCACAGTACCGCCGAAGAGCGAAGTAATTGTTGTTGCAAAATTAAAAGGTGAATCTTTACCTAATGATGTTATTGGTTTGACCTCAGCGTCTCCAAATTTATTATCTACAGGTTTAATGACCACAAACGCAATCAGTCAAGTAGATAAGAATAGAGTGATGTTTGGAATCGGTAATTTTGCCGATTAGAGTATTACATTACCAAAATATTGTAATGTAGGAAAGTTGGTTTGTTTATCAAAACATGACGAATTGTATAATTTATCTGATACATGTCAAGAGAGTACAAACAAAATTTATACTGTAAAGGAATTGATATACAAAATAATGTAGATAGTAGTTAAGGTACAAGAGAAGTCAATGACTTACAGCATTTAGTCAATAAGTATAATGATGTTTTTGTTGGGAAAGATGATAAATTAGGGAAATGCTCATTATTAAAGCACAAAATAGAGATTCCAGAGGGTACAAGACCCGTGCGTCAGCGAGTATACAAGGTGGGGCCCAAACAAAAGGAAATTTTGGAAGACGTAGTTAAGGATAAGATTGAAAAAGATACAATTGGGCCACATTTAAAAATATGTTTCCCCTCTCCCGACCCTGATTTTCACAGGTGGGTAGGTAGGTAGGTAAAAAGTTTTTTTTTCTGGCAGCACTGTAAATTACCATTGCCTTCTAAAAGACTTAATACTTTAGCTGTTTAGTCATATACATTTTATTCCAAGCTAAACATTGACAGAATAGCTTTTAAGTTGGACATGAACATGTACTAATAGATGGGAGACAGACCTGATAATCATAATCCAAATAAAGATTTGCAATTATGAACTCCTTTCTACGACCCAAAAATCAAGACAATCTGATCTGTCAGTAGTTGGTGAGAAAACCATATTTAACAAATTTTTTTTAACAGCTGAAATAATGAAAAGTTTTTCTGATCTATTTTTTATGAAAATAATTGAACTGGAGTTCTTCCTTTTTCACCCATAAACATGATGAACCTTTCAGCCCCCCCCCCCCCACCCTCCCCCAGAAAAAAGATCAAATTATGCTTGCTTTCCTACCAAGAAATGAGTAAGGTTCCTACTATCAAGTTCAATGAAGCCCCTGAAATCTCCCATCCCTAGGACAGAGGAAAATGAACATCCAATTCTTCATTGTATCAAATAACAATGGAGCAGGGGTTCCCCTTATTTTCACACTTTTCAACCCCAACCTCTCACACAGGACTGATAGGTATTTAAAAAAATATAATAAAGAGGAGATGGGAGAATGTTTCCCTTATCCCAAGGGAACCAATCCCCTCGTTGAGAATCATTGTTTCAATGTCAGACATGCAAACCACCCCGGCCTATGAAGTTTGCTGTCGTTTTATCCTTTAGCAGAGGTGTTTACCACTACGGATTTTTGATTAAAAATAGGCACTACGGATTGACATTGCAAACATACATTTTTTTTCTTAAACCTTGAAATAAATCATACCTTTTTCCTAAATTGGTATTGGTGTTAAAGAGAAGCTTTCGACAGATTGCAAACATTCTTGAAAGCGGAAAATTGATGTAGGACTCTGTCAAAACAATGCTACCGGGCGCGTCCCAAGTGGTGGATAGGGGAATGCCTGTTCGGGGTAGCCTGGTCATAATTCAGAACACTTAATTTCCTGCCCCTACCCATTTTTCTTCATACGGAAAGACTGAAACGCGGACCATTGTAGGCGAACTGTGTGGAGCAACGACACGTTTCATGAAGTATTAAGTCCATCCTATATATCTCGTTAAAGAGAAGTCACAAGGGTTCGTATGAAGGCTAAATTTCCTGCCCCTACCCATTTCTTTCAATGTACAATGGTAGTTGGGTAATAACATCAGAAATTGACAGCCTGGCCGCGAATCACTGTACAAAAACTTGTTTGAGGAACACCACTCTCCATACAGTTTAAAGACCCCTCCTATATGTCTGATAGAAGAGCCGACTCGCTAGTGGTCGTATTTAAGGCTAAGATTCCTGCCCCTGCCCATTCTCAAATTTTTTAGTGGTAGTGAAGACTTTTTGTCCCTGTCTTCGTACTATCTTTCATCTTTTGCTGATTACTTTTTAAATTCACTTACACGTTTTCATCCTGATATAGCTGAAGTATTGCTCACTGGATATTTAAATATTATTAAGCAATCAATCAAAACAATGAAACAGAAAATAAGGGCGGATTAAATTGACGAAATTAATGAAATCACAGAATTTGTGTAAGTCATCTATTTTAAAGATAAATATGATTTTTACGGCCATCATTCTCATTGCTTATTCATACGAATAGGAGATATTAACACCAAACAGTTAATTTTTTCTCATTTGTTTTATTTACGGGGAAAAAATATCAAAATACGGATGATTAGTGAAACATTACTGTAAGAATACTGATACCAGTTAAGAGGGGTAAACACCTCGGCTTTAGTTTAAGGGCATTTGTAGCATTGCAAGAATTCATAATGAATGTAAATGTAGCTTTTTTGGAGCAGAACAAGTGCCCTACTGTCTGGATCACAGGTGCTTGAGGACAGGAGACCCCCTTTTCCCCAAGTCATTTTGTCTGGATTGGTCATGTAACCTATCTACATGATGTATGAGTGAACGTTACATATTTCAATGGGTTCCCGAAGTTTCTAAACAATTTCGATAGATTCTGCAATGTCTGGTTCAAAATCGATAATTGCTCTAATTTTCAGCGGTCGTATCATGCTGCCTATCATGCCAGTGGAAAGGGGAGAGATGGGTAGGGGGCAGGAAATTTAGCAGTCTTTACGAGGCTCTGTGACTTTAAAAAAGATCTTTAAACTGCATTCCTCCGCTCAGTTCCGCTACAATTGTTCGCTGAAGCGCTTTCCGTATTACGACCCTACTACCACACATCGATCTATCCACTAGCTTGGGTCGCACAAGGAAGCTCTGCATAGAAACAAATATTTTTTCTCAAAAGTACCAATTAAACAGGGTGGGAACACTCTCCCGAACGGTTATTGTTTCCCGAATGGGACAATTTATCTTGAATTGGTTGCTAAGAGACTGTATGGCAACTAAATTTAGGTTTGAATTAAATCATCTCAAAAATATTTTAATGGGTTAACTGTTACACACGCTATCACAAGACAAAATCAATTCAAATGATTGTTCATGCCATTTGAATGCAATGTACTAACGCTTTCAAATTCATATTCTGATACGCTTCGTGTCCAAACTTAAACTGTCGTAAATAAAACTTGAACGTTACACAAATAAGTAAATTAATCAGAAATTATCTGAACTTAATTGTATATTTTTAAAAGGAGCATTGATATTTTGATTACCGAATATCATTAAAGGCATATCCTTCTTTTCTACACATCTTGTTTTTGAGTTTTCCTGTGACGTAAAATTCCCGCGAAGTCGAGCATTTATGTTTTGTAATTCATTTATAACGTCGTAAAAATTCCACAAATTGTCCCCAGTACATCAGTAAATGGCCTTTATGGTTACTACGTTCTAACAGTACACATTATTTAAAAAAAATCATTCCAATCAAACACTCCATAGAAAACTTCATTGAATATGTTGCCAGAATTTCATTTTTATCTAAAGACAGAGCTTATTTAAATTGAAGAACTAGGATATATGCCAAAAGAGCAATTCACATTTCATATAAATAGAAAGAGTATTTAAATTGAAGAACTAGGAAATGTGCCAAAAGAGCAATTCACATTTCATATAAACAGTTAACATATTTCTTTTTATTAGAGTGCAGCAGACTATGCTCGCCCTAGTTTTTGCTCACCTGAACCAAAGAGTCAGTGTGAGCTATTGCCATCACTTGGCGTCCGTCGTCCGTCCGTCTGTTAACTTTTCATATTTGCATCAACTCCTCTGAAACCACTGAACAAATTCAACCAAACTTTACAGGAATGATGTATTAAAGGTCCTTAACAAAGATTGCTCATTTCGTTCCGATCGGACAAAAAACATGGCCGCCAGCGCAGAACTTATATTTAACATTGGACCCTATGGGAAAAACGTCATTTTCATCAACTACTCTAAAACCACTGAAGCAAATTCAACAAAACTTTACAGGAATGGTGTATGGAAAGTCCTTAACAAAGATTGGTCATTTTGTTCCGATCGGACAAAAAACGTGGCCACCTGCGCAGAACTTAAATTTAACATTGGACCCTATGGGAAAAACGTCATTTTCATCAACTACTATAAAACCACTGAAGCAAATTCAACAAAACTTTACAGGAATGGTGTATGGAAAGTCCTTAACAAAGATTGGTCATCTTGTTCCGATTGGACAAAAAACGTGGCCACCTGTGCAGAACTTATATTTAACATTGGACCCTATTGGAAAAACGTCATTTTCATCAACTACTCTAAAACCACTGAAGCAAATTCAACCAAACTTTACTTTGAGTTGTTATTACTCCCCTTTTGGTCGTTGTCTCTTTGACACATTCCCCGTTTCCCTTCCTTTTCCTATTTACAGGAATGATGTATTAAAGGTCCTTAACAAAGATTGCTCATTTCGTTCCGATCGGACAAAAAACATGGCCGCCAGCGCAGAACTTATATTTAACATTGCACCCTAAGGGAAAAACGTCATTTTCATCAACTACTCTAAAACCACTGAAGCAAATTCTACCAAACTTTACGGGAATTTATATGGAAGGCCCTTTACAAAGATTGCTTATTTCGTTCTGATCCAACAAAAAACATGGCAGCCAGCTCAGAGTTTATATTTAACATTAGACGCTATTCATCAACTCCTCTGAAACCAATGAAGCAAATTCATCCAAACTATAGGAATGATGTATGGAAAGTCCTTTACAAAGATATCTCATTGCATTTCAATCCGACAAAAAACATTGCAACCACCCAAAACATCAAAACACTTTTCAGCGTTTTGTCAGGTGAGCGATACAGGCTCAGTCTCTGAGCCTTTTTTTTTTGCAGACTAGCCCTATGACAATTCAAAAGACAGGAAAATGGAATAAAGGCGTTTTTGCGCGAATTATGTCACTGTCGGAAATAATTGAGTTTGTTTCTAGTGCGATATAATTTGTGAATGAATAATTGAAGGATATGGAGTAAATGCACATGAGACGTCTCTACATACTTGGCAGAACCAAGAAAATACATTTTTCACAAATTACACAGAAAGGGTAGTTTATTAGTATTAGAAAGTGTCCTTATCAAATCCTTGCATAGTGCAGAAAATTAAGAGAGAAAAGGTGTGTGTGAACAAATATGTATGTAGTATTCTGGTAATTCCCTTACCAAAAATATCCTTTCTGATCAACTTAATATGTGTGATTTATGTGAAATGATGCTTATATATTACTTTTTTCCATTGACATTAAACTGGATACAATCAATATCCTTTCTGTTGAACCTGGAAAAAAAAATACTGAAATTTAGTGTCACTTGGCATTTATATCGTATTGGAAACAATAAATTCTCATTCCAATATCTGTTTTCGGTTTGCTGGAACCACATTTGAAAATCTGCTGACATGAATATAATATCGGATGCAAACAAGATCCCTCCTAATGCATATGTCAGGTCAAATAAAAAGACAATTAGGTATTAACTGACATCTACAGCATAACTGATACAATACATCCCTTCTGATGCATGTCTTGGTGAAATAAAACAAAGTTGAGTATTGAGTGACATTCACATCAGACTTCATACAATAAAACTCCATTGTGTTCCTGGAAAATGTTCACCCAAAACGTATCTGATGTGCACAGAGAAGTGTTTCCCTATTTCATGTGTTGCTAATGGTGATTTTTATCCTACATTTTTTTCCTACAGACAACATGGAAAAGTGGATGAGGAAAGAGGTAAAAAGTTTCATTGCACTCGCATATTACTCTTCCTTGTAACAGTTTGAAACATTTCACAGTTCGATAGCATATTCCACTAGAACATCATGAACGCTCATATATGGCGGACATGACTGGATTTATTATACTATAACAATTGATGGTGCAGGTATGCTGCAGATCGATCGCTTGTGGATATACTACCATACTTTCAAAATTTGACATATAATTTTTTTCAAATGGTGTTCCGGAGTCCTGTTCATAGTCCCCACATTTCACAATTTCACTATGCCAAGTCACTTGCAATTGACTCCACGAGCGCAATGTAATTATTATCATGTTATGATAATGGTTGTATCAGTCTTCATATGGGTCACCGAATTATAAAAACGCTTTGACAGTTCATTTTATGTTTGCCGAAGACCCCGCATATACGAGTAGAAAAAGATATGTATTTGTTTCACTGTGTATAACAACATACTTAGTTCGTATGAATTTATTGATTTACTCAACGTCCTGTTATTATTCATTTTTTTCGCATAGTTACCGTACAGAACATGCACATATGTAATGTGTTTTACATATTTCACATTGCTTTGTGATACGTCGTACAGATCGGTTCATTGATTGATTGAATATTGTTTTACGTCTACTGAGCAATATTTCAGCTATATCAAAAGAGAACAAGTTTCTTAATAAATAGTCACTTTAGGGTATGGAAATGGCCATGGGACGGGAAATTCTGACTGCCACTAGAAAAGGAAGGTGAAATCGACAGGGGTGGGGAATTTAGCCTTGTAGAGAGCTTGCTACAAAAGGGTTCCATGACGTGCTTGGAGCGTTGCATTTCATCCAACACGTGGACCTGAGTTTACATCCCATCCGAAAGATGGGTTGTGTATTTATTAATCCCGCACAACCACGGAATGGGTCTTTTTCTATATCCCGGGACCCTCGGGGTCAGCCTCCGTTTAGGAGGGGTCACACCCCGCAAGCCGGAGATACTGGGTCCTATTTCTATATCCCGGGGTTCCCTCGGGGTCCTCTGTTAGGATGGCTCATACTCCAAGCTCAGAGGATGCTGCGGGCCTATTCTTCAGCCGGGACCGCGCACGGCGGATTGTCTTTGATTGTGGCTGAAAATAACTAAGAAACAATAGTCATTGATAGGAAATGTCCAATCCTGTGGTTGAATATTTAAGAGGAAAACCCGATCTATACGACCCCGTATCACAAAGCAATGTCCAATCCTGTGGTTGAATATTTAAGTGGAAAACCCGATCTATACGACCCCGAGGGAATCCCGGGATATAGAAATAGGACCAAGTATTCCAGGCTGTGGGGTACAACCCCTCCAAAACTGAATGTCCGTGGTTGTGCAGGATGAAAAATACACAACCCATCTTTCGGATGGGATGTAAACTCAGGTCCACGTGTTGGAAGAAATGTCACGCTTCCTGCACGTTAAAGAACCCTTGTAGCAAGCTCTTTTTGGGGTGGTCCGTAGGTGATCGGCTACAAGGCTAAATTCCCCGCCCTTGACGATTTCACCCTACTTTTCCAGTGGCAGTCAGAATTTCCCGTCCCATGGCCATTTCCATACCCCAAAGTGATTATTTATCAACAAACTTGTTCTCGTCTTGATATAGCTGAAATATTGCTGAGTAGACGTTAAACAATATTCAATCAATCAATCAATCAAAGACAATCAAAGACCCGAAGATATAAGTAGATGGTAAGTGGTTTCAATATGTTATTCTAACAGTTTAACAGTAATAATAGTGGAACTTAGAAATTAGTTTGTTTGATCCGTATACATTTTACTAAATAAATTGATTGCTTTTAATAAATGATCGGTTTTGTCGCCAGCGATGTTTGAAATTGGTCTTTAAAACAATCAGCAAAGTAAAAATCGCATCTGATATCTTAGGTAATATAGCTTGCTACTTATTTTAGTAAGGCCTTCGTTGACGAAGATATTACATTGCTCAGCTTTATTTTTTAGTTTTTGTCTCATTTAAGTATTCTGAATTTCACAATCGGGTCAGAATAACGTACTTTGAGTTGACAAGTCCGACGACGAGATGTTACGCTTCCTAGCGCGATTCCATCAGACTCTACGAGTTGTCCGACTCTGTGATATCAATATTTGATTGATTGACCATTTAGAGATTAACGCCCAGTGAGCAATATCTCAGCTATATCAGGACGAGAAGAAGTTAATCAATACAAAAAATATAAGTAAGAGAACAGCATCCCCTTTCACGTACTGCAGTACGTAATTCACGTACATTAGAAAACATGCACGTACAATTTCACAAATCAAAACGTGCATGCACGTACATTTGAAACAAATAATCCTTGAGTATTGTGGTTTTAAGATCGAAATGTATTGTTCACATCTAAAGTGAAATGAAAATAGTTGTCAGCATATATCATTGAACTTCATAGATTCCCTGCGAAGCCGTTATAGGTAGAGAAGTAAAAATCATGGTTGCGTATGTACCCTAAAAGCACCATGTACCCCCAAATTTAAATTCAAATAGCAAATAGCATTGGGCATGCTGGAGAAGAGAGAAACAACGGTGGAAGATTTTATTGCCACTGGAAAAATGGAGAAATGGATAGGACAGGTAATTAAGCCTTCTATACGAATCCCAGTGACTCTGCTCTTTTTAAACAATAATAAAAGAAGTATCTAACTGCATGGAGGGTGGCGTTTCTCCACACAGTTTGACTACAACGATTTGCGGTCAGATTAACCGTATTATGACCTGACTACCCCGCATAGACAGGGCATTCCCATATACACCACCTGGGGACGCGCCCGGCATCTCTGTAGCCGAAGTCCCTTAAATCCGATTCAGGTGCCGGGAAGAGATTTTGATAATCTTCAAAAAAGCAATTTGAATTCAAAATTACATTTTGGTGAAATCACTTTTACAAGTGATTTGATCATACATTTTCATTAGTAAATAATCACATCACTGATAGAGATGATTAAAAATACATGAATCAAAATCACTTCTGTAAGCTTTTCTCATGACTGCAAGACGTGTAACATTTTTGCATACTTCGTGTTATATTTTTTTTCTCTCTCTTTTTCAAGTTGTAGACTGCCTGATAGCTCTGATCTAGTATATGAATCTCCAGATGATGGTGCTATGTCTCCTGTAATTAAAGCTGATAGCTCGTTAATGTAACAGGTCTCTTATTATTTTTGCAGAACATAACAGAATTTTTATTGGTTTTAAATCAGTAGAGAGGATTGATACCAAAAACAATATACATGACAATGCGAGGAGAAAAAAAAATGAAAATACATTCTTATCTACACAAAAATGATAAACTATATACAGTCACATGATACTATCAATTGAGAAGGTGGTACAACTCTTGATTATATACTAAACCAGTAAAAAAGCTAAAACTCGAGCTGTGGACAAATGGCAACCAGTTATACCCCCGCTAAATGAACACTGAATCAATATGGCAAGTGTGAATTTAAACGGCGTGGACACCATACAGTTTTGGACAGAGGACAAATGTGGACACAATAATGATATACCTCCCTCCTTTTTTCAGAAAATATTTAAAGAATTTTCTCCAGGCAGCAACCAAAGTACTTCCTGCACATCTTTAGGTGGTAAACTACAACCGCGTATCATTTCATTAAAATCCAAGTACCAGTCACAGAGGACATGCGCTGACAAGGTTCGTCCCCCTTTTTTCTCCAGAAAATATTAAACCCATTTTCCATAGAATTATTTTAATATAAAATTCTGCATACATTTAAATGGTTTTCTTCCGGTGACGTCACTTCCGGTGATATATCGCATCAAATATAAGTTCGCTCGTGCCCACATAATACTGTCATAATCCCAAAGCCGCCGTGCGCGGTCCCGGCTTATGAATAGGCCCGCAGCATCCTCTGAGCTTGGAGTATGAGTCGTCCTAACAGAGGACCCCGAGGGAACCCCGGGATATAGAAATAGGACCTAGTATCTCCGGCTTGCGGGGTGTGACCCCTCCTAAACGGAGGCTGACCCCGAGGGTCCCGGGATATAGAAATAGGACCCATTCCGTGGTTGTGCGGGATTAATAAATACACAACCCATCTTTCGGATGGGATGTAAACTCAGGTCCACGTGTTGGAAGAAATGCCACGCTTCCTGCACGTTAAAGAACCCTTGTAGCAAGCTCTTTTTGGGGTGGTCCGTAGGTGATCGGCTACAAGGCTAAATTCCCCGCCCTTGACGATTTCACCCTACTTTTCCAGTGGCAGTCAGAATTTCCCGTCCCATGGCCCTTTCCATACCCCAAAGATTTATTTATTAACAAACTTGTTCTCGTCTTGATATAGCTGAAATATTGCTGAGTAGACAATAAAAAATATTCAATCAATCAATCAATCATAATCCCAAAGTAGTGAAAAAAGAATTGAATACATAGAAACAAGATGGCATTTAATATGATGATGAATGAGATCCACTAGGAATGTAAATGTAATACACCAGCTAAGTTTGTTATATGTATTTAGAGTCATAACGGCTATTACAGCTGTGAGAAGTGTGTTGTAAGAGGTACTTATACTTGAAGAAAAGTTGTTCTCAACATTGAAAATGAACCGGAGATTCAATTATTCAGAATGCAAAGATCATCAAATCAATCACTAAATGATTCATTACTGACGTGCATCAAATCTTTTCCATTAGATTGTATGCATCTGGTCTTCTTCAATGTAAACCGCATGTTAGTTTTTCTACAACTAGGACCACGAGATTGTAGACTGTCACACAAACAGTTTGCAATATAAACAATCGTTCTACTTTTTTTTCCCATTTTCTTAATTTAGCAATGCAAGTGTCAATTTTAGGATAGCCGAGCAAAAAAATATCTCACACATCGTGTAATTATGGGTGACAAGATGTTTGACTAACTCGTTTGAATTATTTTGTTTTTTTTTCTGGAATTTGTTGATCAACAATATGTCTAGTATACATGTACAATGGTGTCCTGCTGTCTGGAATGAAGAAAGGTAGTGGAAGATGTGGTCCCTTCAAATTGGATTGTTGGGAAGCATTTTCTTTGGCCAACCAAAGAAAAAAATGAAAACCGCCAAAAGATGACAACTAGCAAACAATATCTGCTCGGCCTACACAACAAAGACCTATTCTACGCATATCTAATAGACTTCCAAAGCCACCACAAAGACTTGCATTTACATGAATTCAACATTGAACTTTACACATAGATCTGTTAATGTGAATATATCTTTTTTTCATTTAAATACAATTAGTGGCATTTAAGCATTTAATCATATCATTTTATGTTGGTTCAACATGCCCTTTTTAATATGCTGGTAGTGACTCTGTGAGACTTTTAAACTATATGTGACAGACACCGGAGGCCAGATGTCGGTCGCCCAAGAGTGGCCACAAAGGAAGACAGTCAATTTTTGAAGGAGAAAAAGGAAATGAAGAAGACGTAATAGAGGTAGGAAATATATAATTACTTCTAGTAGTGATAATGGTTATCTTGCTGAGCAATTGAGCCATGTTCCTGACTCGGTAGCTCAGGAAATTTCTAATTCCCGGAATATGATAAAATGAATAGGGTGTATGATTATTCAAGGGAATACAGGGGGGACCCCCTAAATTGGAAATTTGATACTGGTGTCAAAGGTACTTTTATAACCAAAGATACATTTGAATTAATCATTGACAAACTAGTATTGACACTGTCGAAAATAATTATATTACGGCAAATGGGCTAAATATTAAGCAAATGACCTATGGCTTTACTCTTTGGAGATTAAGCCTTTGAGCACGAAGTGATAGTCGTGAAAGTAAATAATAATTTATTAGGGGAAGATTTATTTCGAAACATCGCTGCGTCTGGGATCACGATGAATTTTGTTCGGTTATACAGGGTAGTCGAGTACCAATGAAGGAGAGGGACCGCAATAAAGAATCTTGACGTGTTATTGCATAAGAAACCCTCCGGATGCCTGCCCGACATGAAGCCGTGATTAGGACCTGTTTATCCAATAGGGATGGTACAACAGGGAGAGATAGCTTTGTCGGTTTTCTAACTCCCGAAATGACATTTTTAGAAAAATACGGTTTGGCAATTGCAAAAACCTTGGTAGACGCCAAAAATGAAATGTTGTTTGCCAGCGTATACAACCCGAGATTTAGTGATGTTGTAATTTATAGGCATACTCATGTTGCTTTATTTACGACTGTTTGTAGGATAGGTCCTTTTTTGGTTTAAATCAACCCCAAGTTAGTCGGGGAACTGATGAAATAAGTATTGGGGATGTCCTGGAACACCCGCAACAAATATTTCAAGCGGGATGTAAACATCTAACGGATGAACAAATTTTAAAATTTAAAAACTTTTTAAGGAGAAACGGAAGCTGTTTTATCAGACCGGGGGGGAGTAGGAAGGACTAATTTAGGCTTCCACAAAATAAAATTAAATGATGAAACACCACATAGGGAACCACAAAGGCAGGTCCCTATGTACAAAAGGATAGCTCTCGAAAATGAAGTCCGTGGAGAAGGAGAACGTGGGCTAATCGAAAAATTATCTAGCCAATGGTCGTCACAAGTGGTAATGGTACAAAAGAAGGATGGTAGTTGGCGTATGTGCGTGGATTACAGAAAACTGAATGAAAAGACGATCAAAGACGCATATCCGTTAACCAGAATAGACGAGAACCCCGACGCTCTTGACGATGAGGACTGATTCACATCCTTGGACCTTGATATTGCCGATCACCAGGTCCCCATGTTAGATGAAGACAAAGAAAAATACATATAATATTTAGGGGGTGGATCAAAAGATACGGCTTTCCCCGTGAAATACATTCTGATCTGGGAAAACAGTATGAGAGTAATTTAATTAGAGAAATGTGTACAGAAATTACTAGAAATTAACAAGTCAAGGACTACGCCATTGCATCCTAGGTCAGACGGTATGGTTGAAAGAATGAACAGAAGTATTAATGACGTGTTACCCAAGTATATTAAGTCTAACCAAAAAGATTGGGACGAACCTTTGGATTTCTTAACTAGGATCAATTGAATTTGGCGGCAACAATCTTTGTATACAAGGATTGTTCACAATCCTTATACAAAAGGATTGTACCTTTTTTCCAAAATTTTTGGAAAATAGTATTATTTATTAAATTGACTAAATATGCAAAAGTTTTCGTTATTTTCTTAAGAAATATACATTTTAAGGTTTTTATTTGTTTTGCATAATATGGCAAACATTTGAAGATTTTTCTAATTATGACAGCTTGTGTGTTTAAGACGGACAATGTTGTTTAAAAAGATTATGGATTACAATTTTTATTTACATATTTAAATAAACAAGCTCACTAGCATGACTAGTAGAGCATGCACAAAATTCAGCTGCAATAAGAAACAAGAATTAATTTATTTTATTTTATTTTATTTTATTTTTATAATACATATTAAATTACAGCCCTACTGATACACAAGAATGAATGATAAATATGATAAAATGTAAAGTAACATTACATAAAACACATACACATACATAAACAAGCTCAGTAGAAGAGATGCTGAAATATTAAAAATTAGCTGCACAAAATTCAGCTGCAATAAGAAACAAGAACTAAAATATTTTATTTTACTTTATTTTAATAATAAATATTAAATTACAGCACTATTGATACACAAGAATGAATGATAAATATGATAAAATGTAAAGTAACATTACATAAAACACATGCAATAAATATAAATTCATTAAAATATCGTCACTGTTTAGCATCAAAACTCTGTACATTATCGTCGTTATCAATGTAGATCTCATCTGGTCAATGGTCCTGCACTCCATGGGTCCGTAGGCTCGTAGGTGTTCGATGGTCTCTCTGTTGTTTTCAATTTCTCTCTGCAGTTGTTTACAACAGAACAACAGTGATTTAGTAAATGGCTTATTATAGGGATTTTGTTTCACCCTTATATATATTTAAATCATAAATAAGTTTATCATGTAAACTAAAATTACTGAAAGATAAGGACAAATACCTCTGGGTTGGTCCTCAATCCGTCTTTTTCTGTATTCGTATTGGGTCTCTGTAGAAGCTCTCTTTCTGGAAACGGTATGTCCAGTACCTGGGTCTGAGCGGCTTTGAGTGGCTTGTGCTGGGTTGTATCCAGATGAGTTCTGTCGCCATATGTCCAGGGCTATAGTTCTTTGTTTGATCATTCTTAGTTATCTTCAATCAAAATTGATTTGAATTAAAATCAAAATATTAATTATGTGATTGTATAGTTCAAATGTTATTAATTACTTTGATGTTTTTTGAATGCTGTTTTTAATAAATCTTCAAAGGTGATAATTACTTAAATGTCTCACGAATTTTACTTTAAAACAACAAATTTAAAAAACACAAGCTCCTCTATGGCATAAAACTTCAACAAACATGAAGTCAAATCAGTTCAGTTTTGAATAACACCATGAATTTTTACAGCTCCTTAGCACCAGTTATCTTCAGTGATGACCCAACAGCAGTACCAAAGTATTTAAGCGAACGCAAACTGTTACCAGATTCGTGCAACTGTCTGCACTGTAACGCACCAATGCAACTCCGTTCCAGATCTAAAAAAGACACATCAGACGGCTTTGGTTCCACTTGCATCAACAGGCACTGTACTAAAAGACACACTAATAGATCCATAAGGACAGTGTCATTCTTCGCCAAATCTTGAGTACCACTGGCCAAATGGTTGTATTTTTTGTACTTATGGTGCCAAGACACAATGGTGAAGAAAGCTGCTGAGACTACAGGCATCTCACAGAAAACTACTATCCAAATTCACCAGTATATAAGAGACACATCTGTACAACCAAACTAATACACACTCCATCCAACCTTGGCGGCCCGGGTATCATAGTTCAGATCAACCAGAGCCTTTTTTTGTCACAAGGCAAAATACAACAGAGGACGACGTGCTAGTAAAGAACAATAGGAATTTGGCCTAGCAGATACTTCAAGAAGTCCTGCTATAACATATATGCAGACAGTAGATAAAAGAGATGCAGATACTCTTCTACCCATAATCCAACATGTGGTTCTACCAGGAACTATCATCCATTCAGACCAGTGGAAGGCTTACCAACGCATCCAACAAAGCCTGAATCTGGAACATGCCACTGTAAACCACTCAGCTAACTTTGTCGACCCAGAGACAGGGGTACATACCCAAACCAAAGAATCCTGTTTGGCACGCACAAAATAGAAATTTAAAACCATGAAGGGTGTCTCTGGTGATTTTCTCCCATCGTACCTCGATGAAAGAATGTGGCGTGACCGTTGGGGAGAAACGACTGAAGAAGACTTCAACAACCTTTGCCAGCATATTGCCGAACAGTACCCGGTCTAAATGAAGTTACAGTGAAGATATATATCATTACAACCGTCCTTTTCAGGGCTACCAAAATGTTTAAAAAAGAATCAAGTTGTTGCAAACTTTTATTGCTGAAAAAACTGCTATCCCCTCTAATCCATCTGGAGTCATCATTCCATCCCTTTTCACATAAATGATCATTAAACCATTTTAATAATTTATTCAATAGCCCTACTTGATATAAAAGTACATTGGTAATCCTTTCATTATTTTCCAAGTTTATTTTATATTGCTGTGTAAATACAACCCAAGCCCAGCCTTAATTAATTCTTGTTGTCGATGTCTCAAATTTAAGTTAGTTTACTATGGCATATAATGCGACTCCGCATGAGAGCACAGGTTTCTGTCCGTACAAAATTGTCTATGGTAGAAAAATGAATTTCCCCATTTGCATTATTACAGAAAAATTAGAAGAAAGTGAACAAGAACCGAGATATATATCAGATTATATTCACGACCTCGAAAACCAACTGAGGGCCACTCATGATGCTACATGGCATCATTTGAAGATTTCGGCTTAAACACAAAAGTTTTTGTATAATACAAAAGTAAGGAAATTTGACTATGAAAAAAGGCAATTAGTCTGGAGGAATCAAAACAAAAACGTCCCAGGTTTGAAGTCCAAAATATCACGTCAGTGGACAGGTCCGTGGGTTATTATTGAAAAATTTAGTGAAGTTATTTTCAAAATTAAACATTCAAAAAATCGAATCCCGTTATTATTCATGGAGATAATTTAAAACCTTATAAAGGGTGTAAAAAAGCAGATTGGTTTATCTCGAATCCCGATAGATCAAATGTTGAATTTCCTGATATTTCAAATTTCGAAAATTTTAATGAGACACATAATCTTGAATCTAGTTATTTTTCAGATGTCGTAGAAGATCAGTCAATCCCAGATGATGTTGACGACGATACAATTTTTGGACAGCAATAATATAGGACTGCTCGTGGTGTATGAACCTTTTATATCGTTGTTTCAGCCTTTTAAGCATTTATCCACTATTTCAATTGCCGTACAGTAATAATATAGGATTGTTCGTGGTGGACGAAAGTTTTAAAACGTTGTTACAGCCTTTCCACATTGACTACTATTTTAACTGCCGTACAGTAATAATACATGATTTTTCATGGTGTATGGACCTTTCATTACGTTGTTACCGCCTTCTAAACGTTAATACACATACTGACTTCTATTTCAACTGTCGTACAGCAATTGTATAGGATTGTTCTTGGTGTATGGACCTGTTATAACTTTGTTAAAGCATTTATACACCTACTTACTACTATTTCAACTGCCGTTCTGCAATAATATAGATTTGTTCGTGGTGTAAGAACCTTTTATAACGTTGTTTAAGCGTTTATACACATACTGTCTACTACCTCAACTGCCGTACAGCAATAATATAGGACTGTTCGTCGTGTTTAGACTTGTTATAACTTTTCAAAGTAATGATTTTAAGGAGGTAGACCTGGGTAGGCCTAAAATTTTCCACCCGTTTAATTTTCTTAATATTTTGAGCATTAAAACTACACATGTTCATGTCGACTTTCAACAATTTTCAACAATTTTTACCGTCCCGTTTTATGTCTAGTGGTCATCAAAGATACCCTGTTTCCTCATATTATTTGGTCCGTTCAGGACTTGATTGTGGTGTATAAAATTGGCTCTAATTAAATTTGTATTTGATTTAAAATTATTTCAAATGCAAAATTCTGTAGTTTAGACATGTGTGAAAGAAAGCATGAATAATGATAGTAAATTTAAATAGTTTGAACTGAAATACATGGGTGTTCTCAATAATATAGGCTGATGTTTTTACTCTATTTTGATCACTATTCAACACTTCTTGTAAAAATTTCTGTCGTATAATATTCACCAAAAACTGAGAATAGAAAGAAAACTAGTATATGTAAGATATATCACAATTTTAGAAAATTCTGCCGTCCTATTTTTTTCTTAATTTAGAATACAGTGGGTAAAAATCAATAAAATTGCCGAATCTGTGCTATAAATTACCTCCCTTGGAAGAAATCTGACTTTTGCATATTTTATTATTGTTGGACAGCATTGCAAAAATGTAGAGTAAAATGCACTCATTAAGAATAACTAGATGTTAGGTATTTGTTTTCATGACAAAATTAATACTCATTTGCTGTGTGGAAAATTTTTTACAATTTTAAAATTTTGATAATACCTATTGTAATGATTCTGTTTGTTTGTGTAAGTAATAAAAAAGTGAAAAACAGAGTTATCTCCTCCTACCCCAGGTCTACCCCCTTAAATATCACTTTTAATTGTGAATTAAGATTAAACATTTTGAAAGCATCAACTCATTTTATTTCTATATACATGTACATGTATAAACAACAGAACCTACATTTTGGTAAATGTTGTTTACCTCAGGCATATAAAAATCTGGAATTAGATTGTGCTTCTCTTGTCCTACATAGGCAATCAAACTGGTATTCACATCGTCCACCTGAACAAAAACAATCATAAAAAATGACAATAACTGGATTTTGTAACTACATGTACCTTCATTTTTTTTTACTTCAGAATCATTTGGAAGACTAAGGAGTATCTCCCTCATGCATAGCTCTGTCCTTAGCTGAATTATGGCTTTTCTCTTTAGATCCTTTTGGTTATTTGTTCTCTATCAGCTTTTACACGCTTTTCGGTTAATGGACTTCCAAATGTTTTGGTTTTATCTGCACTGATGAGACATAAGTTGTCGAAATGCGCATATGCAGAAAATAAATTCACAGCCACTTCGGTATTTTGTTATTTGGACCAAAGCTATATTCTGTCATACAAATATTGAAATTATTATTAATATGTGATTCTTTAAGTTTTCATTGCCAAGTTAAAAAACATTTAAAAAGCAGGAACCATAACTTGCATATATACAGCAATTACTGTATTCATCCTAATCAGAGCTTCCATGCCAAGACATTTAACAAATAGTGTGTTTTAATTATACAATTTACAGACGTAAATTTATGTATATTTTTCATCAAACGAAACCCAATATTGAGTACTCATTAAAAATTAGTCTAACCTTGATTTTAAACATGTATTTTTCAACAAATGCATTCATTTTGAGCTGTATTTTTTGTTATTACTTTATATATTAAGGGTACAAAATTATATAAATTTTCCAACTTACAAACTCTTCAGCAAATGGTCCAATACGACCACATCTCAAAGCCAATTTTAGTTTACAATTTGCGTGATTAAAGAAAAACTTTTTTTCTCAGGCTGTTCATCCCTTCCACATTTTCCAGTATCATCTAAAAGTATCATTTCAAAAACTTCTTATCACTGAACTTTATTCAGTAAATCATTATCTAAGTTTAACACATTTACCCCTTTTGGACTTGGATGTTTGTGATTTGCACTTCTGTTGTTCATTGCCTTTGTTATTCACCCCTTTTGGGTTATGCATGATATAAAGTTACATTTCAACAGAATGTTCCGTACAATTGAAAATTCAACTACAGATCAAAATTTGGTGATTCTTGGAAATGTCATATTTTATATAATAAGTTCAATAACAAGAAGGATTACAACCTATACACTTATGAAATTTCCCTTTTCAACTGATATTTCACCCCTGTAGCACAGAAATTATTGCGGACAGATATCATAACTTCTTTTGGATGGACCAATGATTCGGTTTTTAACATCAAGTGAGTAATATTTCAGCTGTATCATAGTGAGAATAAGTTATGTTATGCAATGATATGAGCCCGTCTTGTAGAAGACCAACACACTGAGCTGGATTTTAAATGTACCAGCAATGAGATAACAGGAAAACAAATTATCTCATTCTGAAATGTTATACAATTTAGTTTTATAACAGTTGCATAACATGTGTTTCATCTAATATGTTCAATAATTGATCATGCTTGTTCATTCATAACTTATACTTACCTTAAAGTCAATATCTAGGTCTTTAACTTGCAAATTTGTGTAGTGCTTAATGCTGAAAGAAAAAAAAATACAAAATACTTTTAGGATTACCTATAAACTTATCTCCAATTCTCCCTGAAGTGTTCTACAATCTAAATAAAAAAAATACAATGAACACCTGATGTAATTGCAGAATCGATACCTTATACTATGAGCAATTCTATCGGTGCCATTCTAAACAGGAGGCTCTATATAGAGCCTAAATTGCCCACCCGAGACAGTTTATTTCATTTGAAAGGTATAGAATTTATCAATCATTATTTTTAATGGACATTAATGTGTGCTGAAAATTCTACATATATCATAGTTCCTTCAAAGAAAAAATGTTCATAGTTTGCAGAGGCACAAACATGTCATAATTTCTGCCAAATTTGTTCACAATATGCACATTACTAACTGTGAAACTGAGGAAACTGTAAACAATGAACAAATGTTTCTATTTATCACATATTATACATGTATTTCAGTCAATTTGACAATTGGCATTACTGGAGTTCACACAAATTTCAATAGGGTAACAATCTGCTCTGCTTCACATTAGTCCAATGCTGGAGACTAGTTAATTTGAATTCTTACATCCAAATTTTTCAAACCACTAACCAAACCGGACTAGTAATAATTTTTGTTGCAAAATGGAAGGTCATAAACTATGATGATGTGGAACGAAGATAGTGAAGAATAAAAAAATAAATGAGAATTTCATTATACCTCTTATTTCAGTTTTTATTTTCGGACTAGTAAAATGGGATTTGGAGAAGACTGGCAACAATACAACAATTACCATAACATAATGGACACATCATCCTTTCAGGTTAATGTCAAGTTATCATTTATAAATCCAATTTCTCTCTACATCTCTATTTGTTTAGGGTAAAGAATAGGACATCAGTTCATATTTTAATATTAGTAGTGATACTTCTACATACTTAACACTAGATTTGACTAAGTAAAATTCATTAACATTATCACAAAACCCTTTTTCATTCTATTAAACTCAAATGAACACACAAGTGAATCAAGTTTGAGGGACAGATAAGATTGCTAACCAAAAGTATTTGTAGAAGACTAAAAATAATTTTGTTCCAGCACTTGCAGGTCAATTTCCAGCATGTATAGACCTTTTTATTCACAAATTCATGGGTGCCGCCATTGCTTACTTCCGAATGAACTTGTCACCGGAAGGGTGTAACGTTCGTAATACCTCAGCGTTTGCCGATCTATCGGTATAAGGTTTAATGATATAGGTGTCATACTTCAACCGTTAATTACTCCAATAACACCTGTTGAGAAAGTGATCAAAACCTATCTATGTGATAAAACAGTTTTTATGACATCAAAGAAACCGCCTAATATATATAAGTATATTACAAATAACTGTTAATTAAGCAGACTAAGCAGAGAAGTTCGATATTTTACAGGTTGATTAAGAAAACTGAACTTTCTTTTGAAGGAAAGAAATCAAATTCACAAGAAATTTAGATTAATGAATTAATCATTTATATTTCAGAAAAAAATATTTGAAGTATTCTTGATAGATTTTCCAAAAGTTTGGAAAAATAACTTGGGTATTAATATTTTTCAATAAAGGATTTTAATGTGCATATGCAAGCTCTTAAAATTTTTGCTCACATTCATGACATTGTAGAAAATGACTTTTATTCAGCTAACCAGAATAATAAAAAAAATAATAAATTTATGTTGAATGCTCTTGAAATATCTGCTTCCTGAAACACTTTGCATTTAGTTTATAGAGTTTAAAAAAGAAGTATTTAATTCAAATAGTCTCTGGTAATATTATTTTTTGTAGGGAAAAACAGCAAATCGGCAAGACAATGACATTAAATATATAATTGAACTGCATTTCTTTTATTTGAATAATGCACGGGAATGTCATTCTGAAAGAATAAAAATAAAAAAGTAGTAACATGAAACAAAATAATTTCACACCCCAAAACACGCAAATTGATGAAAAAAATAACGATTAAGATGCACAGTGGGATTTGAGTTCACGGATAGCGTGCAACTTGTCGAAATTCAAAAAATTCAAATAAAAGTCATATTGCAACTATTTATTCCTTTATTTTATGACTCGTGTTTCTTTAATTTCTTTTGAAATGGGATTCAATTTATATTTTGGGGATAAATTGGTTTTATGCAATGAAAATATTGACTATTTACCAAATTTTGATACTGGCCTAAGTTACCTAAGTTTTGTGCTAGAAAGGAGCAGTCCAACTTGGAAGTGGTTTTGTGTGATATCGGAATAGTACTTTGTTCTATTTCTGAGAAAAATATATGTGTAGAAATAACCAGACTCAAGTGAGTAGAAATAAATTATTTGTGAAACACGTGGTAAATAAAATTTTTTATTATAAAATCCTTTGTGGAAGCAATCAATGGGTCATAAGATTGGTTTAAACAATTACACTGATTTGTATAATAAGGACACGTGTCATTCCTCAAGGTGTAATGGACAAAGTGATGGACTATATAATCGGCTATGTTATAGACTAAGTTCACTTGATTATAATGTCTATGCGAGAGGTACTATAGTTCTTTGTGTCCATTAACTAATTCAGATGTTTCAGATACTTTATTAAATCCTTTCATAAACTGATGATAAAATATATAATTGATGTTATAAATATATAATTGATGTTAAATTAGCTTGATGTTAAAGCTACACTCTTTTCTCTCTAATTTTATCTCTCACTTTCTCACTAAACACATATAGCAATTCACAAACTCCTCCCATAATTTCTATTTTCACACTTTTTAGTCCAATAATAATTTCCCTTGCTAATCCAGAAATAAACAAACAACAACAAACATAAATATGCCAACTGTACCTTATCTTAATCTCTAACATGGTGTTAAACAAATACAAATAATAACAGTTAGTGATTCTCTATACTTCATACCAGATGTGGACATTAATTATCGTGAGAATGTTTGGGAACTATAACATTGATCTTTCTGACATGTTTTTCTCTAGAAATATTTAAAAATAATTAAAAATAATATAAAAAAATATTAACTGAATTATATCGCCAAACCAATATACTACATACCCCACAGAAATAGAAAAATATAAAAAAAAATTATCTTTTCGAAAAATTAACAGAAAATTATAAATTAATTTGGAGGAAAAAAAATTGAAGAAATAAGAAGTTTATATAAAAAAATAACCCAATAATTAAAAACACAATTCAATGTAACAATGTATTCATTTTTAGTGCAAAAACATGTTATACAAAACATAAAAAAATGCAAAACACTTAATTCATTTAAACTACATACATGTATTTGAAAATAAAATACTACACTTACTCCCCTCTCCCTCTCATACCCACTATAAATTTAATACAAAAAGAAAAAACAATTGTAATAAAATGCAGATCAATTGAACACATGCAAAAAAAATACATTTATAACAAATAATATTGAAACAGAATAATCAAGAAATTAGACAAACAAACTAATAATCATCATACATTGCATCTTTAAAAGATATGCATTTAAAAATAATATTTTGTAATTAGCATGAACAAAAAAAAAACAACATTATTATGGCCATTTTATCAAAATCATCATAACCTCTCTCCTTTATTTTTATTTTATTTTTATTTATTTATTTTTTAATATTAGCAAATATCAATAGTAAACATTTTTCCTTTTCATTAATATTCATTTGTTTATTTATCCATTTGATAAAATGAAATAACATTAGAAATGATAAAATGAAAAAAGAAAAATATTTCTTAGTCACAAAAATAAGAGGAACAATACAAAATATAACAGTTAGTGATTCTCTATACTTCATACCAGATGTGGACATTAATTATTGTGAGAATGTTTGGGAACTATGACATTGATCTTTCTGACATGTTTTTCTCTAGAAATATTTAAAAATTAATATAAAAAATATTAAACTGAATTATATCGCCAAACCAATATACTACACAGGTGTAATAATCTACCTGGACACAATGCGCGTTTATTGTCACCTGGACGGAAGTATGAATTGCAGAATTATGTAATATTCTCCTGAACTACATTAAGCAAAAATATTATTTTAAAAAAATTACCTTGATTTTCATATTTTAACTTCATTTTGTAATTTATTAATTTATAGAAAATTAATTTGAATACGTATATTCTTTCAGAACGGATAAATGTTTGAAATAAAAATGTTGAAATTCTATTTTTTATTAATTTAATCAGGACAAATGACCATGCGTTGCCACGATAAAAATCGAGTCTACACCCTCTTAATGGCGGACGACTATGCGGCACCTGGTGGTCAAGTTCGATAACTCTATAATCACCAATTTCTGAAATCGTCTATAAATAAAGATGTTGATCCTGCTGTGATTTAAAGTCAAAGGATGCTCATGCCATCTTCTTTTACATGCCACATAACTGAGTTTGTGTTTTGTATAATATTTACCTTTTCTTTTGGGAATTTTCATAGAAATATACTGAATTTTGCATATTTTCGTACAGTTTTTCTCATCAGAAATATAGAGCACATTCAAGAACCAATTAGATTATTCACCAACTTATTGGTACAAATGAATTGAATCTCTCATATAAATATTTATGTGGTTCTTGCATGTGCTCTATATTTCCTATACAGAAAAAGCAGTCAAAATCGATCAAGTTTGTCATTTTTCGACAAAATCTTCAATTTGTCCCTTCTTCTACACTCAAAAACTTCGTAATCATACATCAATATTTGAGATCTGTTACTGTTAACTGAAAAGCCATACCCACATAATATTTCAGTGAGAAAATTTTGTGAATTCAACTAAATTTATTTTTCAGGCCAAATAATGCCCTTACCGCTCCTACTCCTTTGTTAAACGTAACTGATTATTGAATAATGAAATACTGTCCGTTTCCCGTAACTAGTTACTACCATAAATTGTCCTTGTTACTTGCAATCAGTTTTAAGCATGTTTTCATTTTGCAACATTGAGGAAAAGATGTTCAAAACACCCAAGAATTATTTCTTACCCTTGTCGTTTTTATTTCTTTACTTCTTTACCATTTTAACTAGGTGCAGGGTTGTGCTCCTTGTCAACAGAACTTTCTTTTTCTGAAAAAAAAAATACTAAATACATGTACCCGAGATATTTGGTAATTGAAAAAACTGTCAGAAATAATTTCTATGATAAGACTTGCTCTACCAATATCAGAGCTGTTAAACCCTCCGACCTGATATCGTTATTCCAGCAGATATTAGCCGTGATCATCCATACTTTTCCCCGTATATATAACAAATGACAGAGAGCTAAATTTCTGGGTGTGAATACCACATATTCTTTTCTGTATAATCAAATGATATAAGTGCAAATTACTTTGTCATTTCAATAGTGCGATCGTTTTGTTAATTTTATCCGCTATTATCTCTACTTCGTTGTTTTAACAAAGATCTATATCAATTGTGCTCTTTAAAGCATTGTCGTGGTTTACGAGTGGAAATATGGAATATATATGTGTAACATGCAAACAAATGCAACTAACCTGATATCCTTCGTCCGATTCAGGAACAGTTACAGCAATAATAACAAGTAAATATCACAATCAAAACATTCAACAGCCATCAACCATGCGTATATATAGAAATTATGTAGATCTATGTGCTACGTCATCATAACAAACATAGGGATGTGCTAGAACCTGGACTGGTGATCCCGTGACTTCGGCTGCTCAGCACCACAATCGCCCCATCTTGGAGGAACCAGGCCAGGGAAGAAACCAAACTGTAAACTGTTGTTGAACTGAGTAGGTGTACATCCGGAAAACCATTGTACCATTCCAATCAATAGCCACCATGCAATTTTGTAACAGCTCAAAATAACTATTTACAAGTAATGTACAAGTATGGCATCATCAAAACCATTTATACCATAATTAGCGTCATAAGAAACTTAAAAAATAATGTTGTTAATTCCTCCTTGGACATTGTCAAGCTATTTACAGATACTGTGTCTCTACTCATCACTCCAATCTAATACCCAGAAGCTCCCCTGTAGGCAGAACCTGACGGGGCCGAGGGCCCCTGACAGAGAACTTTAGGGATCCCATAAAACTGTAGAGCATTCTGGTTGGTGGTCCAATTCAACACTGAGAGTGGTACGTTACGGAGCAGGGCAACCTTTTCTGCAACGGCTCTTAGGTTCCACGGATGGTTGGTTGGTCCACAGGTAAATGGAGACAGAAAAGGTGAGTCTGACTCCAACAACAACTGGTTATCGGGCATTCATTCACTGACTTCCAGGTCAACCCGAAGGCAACGTTGGGTAGTGCCTGCCATTGGCATAGTTCATCAAGGTTGCCTACAAAGCAATGGCGATGAATCTTGAGGTGTAGACAATTCTGTTCTGCCATAATTTCTAAAGCCCTTGCGGCAGCTGCCCCATCGCCATTTTCCCAGCAATGAATGACTAATGGTAGTCGACGTCTCCTGGCCAATTGGAGGTGATCCTTAAAAGCTTTCTCCTGCTCTGATCTAATCCTCTGGGAACACTCGGTTGGGTCTCTGCAAGGAGAGCATTTGTAGGCGGTGGTCAAATCTAACCCTGTTTCACCAACCCCGACACACCGCTCATTGTCTAACAGGGATTTCAGTTCCTCCATTCGAGCTTTGGAAATTCCAGCACTGGCTTCATGAGGGTGGACTCCAAACGTAACATACACTGTCCTAGACAGCCCGACGACTGTCTCCCAAGACCCCCAGTGGCGAGGGAAAACAAAGTTGGCCACCCCATAATAAAATCCATGTCGTCTCTTGGTGCAATCACCTGTGCATGTGGAGGAAATTCTTCAGTGCCAACCTCTTAACAGTCAATTCCAGATGAAAGTGTGTATCTACAAAGATAAATGGTTCTGGAAAGATCATAATGGACTTCTTGACATCTTCCCCCTCGTATGTCAGGCACTTTTGGTATTTTTGGAATTTCTTTTGGTTGGCTGAGCTGACACGTCGAAGGAGGCTAGCCATCATTTCCCAATTTGTGAGACACGCAACGTGGTTAGGTGGATGTAGAAGGAGTTCCTGTACATTGTTGGGACTGTAAGTTTGGACATAAAACACGTCTCCATCTTAACAGTCAGTGCACAAATACAGAAAACCCGAAACAATAAAAATACAGAAACCTAACGTATGTACAATATATACAAAACATGAACCTGTGACTTCAACAGGTATAATCCCTCAGGTGCGCCGGGGCTCGGACTTTGTGCCCCGTCCTGGAATATCTCTCAGAGTCTGAAACTGAAACGGCTGCACCCCTTTCAGAGGGTATCATTTCTGAAATAGAAGTCGGGTTATCACATGCCTTAGCATAATCACCATTGGGTGGCTCCGCCAGGGCCGTGGGCCCTTGATCTAAGATAAACTTAGCAGAAGTATCATTAATTTTAGTAGTAACAGAAAAGTCATACGCCCCAATAGCTTCTGACTGATCATTCATCCCCAGGTCGTGCAAGTGTGTCAGTTCTTCTTGTTCGACATCTCCAGAAAAGATCTCATCTATGTATGGTATAGTTTCATCTGGATCGTAGCTGGACAGATCGGATGTCGGCTCTTCTCTCACGTCCAAGTCAAATAGCTGATTTCTGATTCTACGCAGCCAGAGAGGGATATTTCTGTCATCACATCGCTTGAGACGGTCGTGGTGGATCACACTTAGCCCTTTTCTATCCTGCAGTCTGTACAGGGGATAAAACGAATCTACAACTAGGTAAGGCCCTGTCCATGGTGACCTGAGCTTCTTACTTTGTCCGATCTTCGTTGACGAGTCCACCTTATACACCAAATCTCCGGGTTCGTACTGTTGTTCAACCAATCGTAGGTCATAGTCTCTTTTTTGCCTCATTTGTGAAACACGCAAGTTGTTACGGGCAAATTGATGTACCTCCTGGAGAGACGTGATAAGATGCTCAATCCAAGAGTCTGGTTGGAATTGATTCTGTGCTTGTGGAGAGGTGCCTAATAAGAGTTGGATAGGTTGAATCGTTTCTCTCCCCAACATCAAACGGTTTGGTGTGAAACCTGTCTGTCGGTTGACCATTGAATGGAGAGCCATGGCCATAAGGGGGAGATCCCGATCTCAGAGTCTGTTCTTTTTAGCAATGTAGCAGCGAACCATTTGTAGCACCACAGTGTTAAAATGCTCTACTTGACCATTGGAGGATGGATGATATGGAATGGTGCGAGTCTTGGCCACTTCCAGAGCCTCACACAAGGCATTGAACAAGGTTCCGTCAAAATTTCGGCCCTGGTCTGCATGTACTTCCAGTGGACAACCGAAGGTCGCTATAAAATGAACTATAAACTTTTGGGCTACCAGTAAAGCAGACTGATCAGGGATCACAGCCATTTCAACCCATTTGGTGAATTGGTCCACCATCATCAGGATATAGCGATTTCCACTTTCGCTGGTGTTGAACGGACCCAGGATGTCAAGATGAACCCTCTCCATCGGAGACCCGGCATGAAAGGCTTTTAATGCAGCTTTTGGCTTGACATGCGCTTTCTTATTGACATTGCACGTGGGACAGGACTTGACATATTGGATACAGTCATTAGCCATCTGATACCAAATAAATGAGCTTTTAAGCCTGTCTAGTGTCTTCTTTTGACCGAGGTGCCCGGAAACTTTGCTGTCATGACATCCCTGTAGGACACATTCCCTGAGTGCTACTGGAACTAGGAGACATGGTCCCCTCTCAGTTTTTTCTAACCAGTGGTAGTATAATACCCCATCTTGCAGATCTAAACATGCTCTACACAACCAAAACGAACGTGTAGCGGGGCTGTGCAATCTCAACTCAGAGTCAGACGGTTGATAATTGATTTCCATCCATTCTATTAGGTGACAAATGTCAGGGTCATCTAGCTGAAAAGCTCGAATCTCAAAAGAGGAGTACTGAGTCATCCAGTTGGGTGTAACAGTGTCATCCTCCATATAGGGAAGAGTAGCATCAGGGTCGTCAGAATAATCCGACTCCGGGGCTGGGAGCCCCTGTGAGCATTCGGACGAGTCTGTCTCACACGATTTGGCTGTTCGAATTAGTGCAGTGTCTGGAGACTTAATAGACAGTGGGACTACATCCATTTCAAATCTACTCCACTGTTCATGTGCTCTCACACAATATCCGCATCCTTTACAAGGGAGATCTTTAACGTTACATGCTGCATTGTAGCAGTCGCATTCTGTCTGGCTGTCTGGTATACGGCTGAGTCCATCAGCATTGAGATGTTTCTTTCCGGGTCGATGAACTATTTCAACATCAAACTGGGATAATTCCTCCAGCCACCGCGCTAGCTGACCCTCAATGTGCTTAAACCGTAATAACCACACTAGACTATTGTGGTCAGTTCTCAGCATAAACCGCCTGCCGAGCAAGTAATGTCTGAAGTGTCGGCAGAATTTGACAACTGCGAGGAGTTCCTTCCGTGTGGTGCAATAGTTTTTCTGGGCCTTGTGGAGTACGTGGCTAGCATAGCAAATTACTTTATCCTCTCCATCCTGTAGCTGTGAAAGAACTGCCCCAATCGCGATGTCGGACGCATCAGTGTCCAGTATGAAGGTGTCTTTGGAATTTGGGTATACCAGACAAGGTGGCGAAGTAAGTAGTCGCTTAACTGTGAGAAATGCTTGTCCGTGAACATCGCTCCATACTGCTTCTCCTTTCTGGTGCGCTAAGTCATGTTGGGACAGTCCAATTCTGAACAGCCGCAGCTTTAGCGGGACTAATTTTTATGCCTTCTGCACTGACTAGCTTACCTAAAAATTCGACTTCATGGCGAAACAGTTGGCACTTTTTTGGCTTTAACTTTAAAGAGTATTGTCTGAACCGCAGTAGTGCGCATTTTAGGTTTCTTATACAGTCATTGAAGTCTGTTGCTAGGATAACAACATTATCCAGATAGACAAGCACCTGTTTCCATGTAAGACCTCTCAGTACCAACTGCATGGCTCGTTGGAAAGTGGCAGGGGCGTTGCAAAGTCCGAACCCCATTCTGGTGTGTTCGAACAACCCATAGCGAGTAATGAAAGCGGTCTTCTTTCTATCAGCCTCTTCTAGCTCTATCTGGTAATATCCACTAGCCAAGTCGAGGGTACAGAAGGTAATGGCACCTTGTAAAGAGTCCAGACAGCCCTCAATTAGCGGAAGAGGAAAACAATCTTTAACAGTGCGATCATCCAAAGCTCTAAAATCCACACACCATCTGACAGATACGTCACGTTTCCGCACTAGCACTGGCGCTGATGCCCACTCTGATGTCGATGGAGTAATAATTCCGGCATCAAGCAGTCTTCTTAGATGGTCTAGCTCCACATCCTGGAAGCCTAACGGGGTTCTGCGTATCCGCTGTTTAACTGNGTTTTGTGGGCATGTGGTGTCTTTGGTCTTCCGTCTTTTGGTGTTCTTGCTTTTGCCTTGTCTCTGGACTTTGATTTGTGTAATCTTGTGCTTTGTTCCTTCGGTATTCTACTGCCGTTGTCTTGGCAAACACATCTTGGAACTCAGTCAATAGGGAGTGTAAAGTGGATTTCTGTTTTCCAGTCAGACCAGATATGGATCGGTTGTACAAATCTTGAAGGTGTGAAGGTAATGATTCTGTTGTTGGTTCGGAATCGGTTTGGTCTAAATCCGACAGTGGGGCAACCTTTACAGCCCTTACCTGAGCCCCAAGATCTTCTTCACCCAACATTTCGTCAATTGATTCAGCAAAGCCAACACAGGACCCTTTCTTAAGTTTTACAAATCTCCCCGTGTCATTAATAATCTGTACCACACACTTTGGTCCGGTTCCGAGGACATGTGATATCAGCACTGGTACATCAGAACGTGAAGTGGGGGTCACAATGTACTCTTCCTTAGGAGGTGCTTCTACTCCAACTGTCAACAACATGGTGGAATTTGGTGGTACTGATACAGTCTTAATTAAGCGTACATGGCTTGTTGATTCTTACCCTTTAATAACTTTGCAGGGATAGGCCTTTCGTTTAAAGTAATCATCATGTGCTGAAGATCCACTACCGCCTGACAATCATTTAGGAAATCTAGTCCAAGTATCAAGGTATCGGACATTTCAACTACACACACATCCTAAAGTGTAGTAACATCGCCAATGTTTATTTTGAAATTGGTCACCAACTTACCAATTACAGGCTGAGAACCTATTCCTTTTAATAAGACGGACTCATAGTCATCAGTTACATCAGATACCAAAGAGCTACTCACCAATGTAATCATGGCTGCAGTATCAACAATCGCTTCCACTTTGTTGCCTTTATAGATGTTGGTATCACCAGGCTATTGCCCATAGCTCTCCGTACTACTAGTTCCTTCAGGCTCTCTGTTTCCTGGGTCAGACATGAGCCTACTTGCCCGACCCCTTCCCGTTTAAAGCTTTGGAGTTTGGGGTTGAAGGATTTGTCGAGGACTCGGTCCTCTGAGCTGATGGCGAAACATTGCGTCTAAAGGGAAGATTGGTCTGGTTTTTGTGAGATCGTGGTGTTCTATTCGGAGATGGGGACCTACTTTACTCGGGACTTCTGAACCTTGATGACTGTCTTGGTGGCGTAGGCGACCTACGAAAATTAGTGGTGTCCTGTTTCCAGGTTGGACTGTAGTTTCGTTTATACTCTGGGGATTGTGATCTCCTCAGCAGTTGGCCTACTAGACTGACAAGATTGCGAACGTCAGACTGAAGTGCATCAGAGTCCTTACTATCTTGCGGGGCCGGGGGCCTCTGCGAAGAACTATCTGAATCTTTTGTATCAGAGAAGGTTACTTGCCTTTGAGAGTAAAGCTTAGGTGAATAAGTCTTTCTACTGCCATAAATGGCCCTCTGTCTGGCCAATGAAGACTTAACCCATTTTAAAGCCTCATTGATTGACCTTGGGTTCTTTTCGATTACAATACGTGCTGCCTCTTTTTCCTGGCGGCCCTTAGGAATGCTTCTGTTCCAATTTGGTCAATTATGTCACCACCGCTCCTGTAGTAACCATCCATAGTGAGGAAATTGACACTTTCTGCAAACTCCTCTACAGTTTCATTATCTCTCTGTCTGATGTATTGGAGTTGTGCCCTAGCAGTGGAAGCCTCTTCCTTTTTACTAAAACGACGCTTCATATATTTGCGTAATTCCTCATAATTTGATAAATGCGATCGGCGAGCATATTCTAACGCCACCTCTGACAGACAATCAAGGAACCTACACATCTTCTTGGCATTGTCCCACTGGCGCCTACTTGCAGTCCTTTCGAATTGGTAACTGAAAACCTCCCATGACAAGTTTCCTGAACCTGTAAAAACTGGCATCTTGGGAGGTTGAGGACTACGACTCCTGTCTCGAATGGTACTATTCCTCCAGCGTGACGATTCCCTTTCCAAAGACTCTCCGCTTGATGAAGACGACTCTCTTTGACAGCGCTTTCTGTTTTTACTGCGATGTCTAGTGGGTGATGAAATGGGGCTGGCTGGCACCAAAGTGGTAATGTTTGATTGACTAGGAGAAGGCGCAGTAGCATTTACTGTTGTTGTAGCATATGATGCTGGAATTGCCTGCACATTTGGTGTAGCATTGTTTACTGCTGCTTTGTAAAGTAGGTCTCCTGAAGGGTTAATCCCGACATTTGGGTGTATTATAGGGGGCGGAATGTTAAATTGCCAATAAGGCTGGGTCTGGTATGGTGTGGCACCAGAACTAGCGGGTTGACTACTTATAGTGTTAGTCGGTTGGAACGGGGAAGGGTTCCCCTGAGCGGCAAACTTGTCTAAGGGTGTAGTACCAAAGCCAGCGGGTTGACTACTTATAGTGTTAGTCGGTTGAGACGGGGAAGGGTTCCCCTGAGCGGCAAAGTTGTCTAAAGGTTGGCTACCTAACTTATTGTAATTTTGGCTTACAATACTTGTTTGTCCCTTACTGTCTGCAGGAGCCAGAGTTGCATGGGTTGTAACCTGGAGTGTGCCCAACTTACCGAATGAAACAGTATTGCTTGGTATGTCGGACTGAGCTTGGGGCTCCTGACCTTCTGTAGTAACTGGGGTAGTACCTTGATCTGCTCCTTTATCTAGCTTTGAATGTGCAGAGGTGAATATGTCACCATTGAATCCAGTTTGGATGATATAAGACTCATTTAACTGGGAAGGCTGGGAATCCTGGGTATTGGTGAAAATTTTGAAAAGTCTGGGCCCTTGGCAGCTCCGGCTGGAGTGCTGAAATATTTTGGCTTTGCGCCAAACTTTTGCTCTGCCTCCTTATTTTTCTGTGAAATCAGCTCCCCTACCTTATCAGGAGGAGTAGGTGACAACTCTTTGTCTGATTTACTGTCTTCCAACAGAAGTCCAGGGTTTTTTAAATTGTATGGTAGAGCCCGTTAACTGGGCCTGCTCTACCTTGTTTACCCTCATGTTCAATTTATCCACATTTTCCCGTATTACATCAATATCTGCAAATTTTGCTTTAACATCTTGGAGCTGTTCTTCTACACTTTGAATTTGCTGTTAGCAGTGTTGTACTTCCTGCTTACTTCCAGAAATTTCTGCGTGAAGTTTATGATACATGAAGGACAGACCTGGTTCTATGAGAGATTTCTTTAGCTTTGACTTGGATATGCCAGTAATTGAATAAACACCATTTAAGTCAATAAATTCTGAATTATCTCTGGCATTAATAATTTCCTGGGCCATTTCGTCACTTATCCCTTCAATTTCCAAGAGTTGCTCCCTTGAAGCCTCCATAAGTTTTATTGGTTTGTCAGTAGTAGTCATTTTCCCTTTAATGAATTGTCTGGAATTAAATGTAATTGATTTAATTTATTGGAATCTGAAAAAAAATAATATTTAAAAATTGATGCCAAGGACGAGGGAGCTTGGACTGCAGTTGTTGAGTTCTCGTTCTTCACTCCCTCACTTGGGCATGCGCAGACAATCAACTTCCGTCTTGCTCGTCTGGGCAAACAAAATGGCTATTCAAAATGGCTGTTCTCTGAAACGAGAAACTAAAACAGCAATAATTATATTCGCCAAATACAATGACTTAACAACCCCGGAAATGACTCCAAAATTTCGGGGATTAACAAAGGTATATTTTTTTGTGTGACCGCCTTGGTATGCAGGGTAGAGATGCTGATAATTAGAGCATATCGTAGTCCTGAAGCGTGAAAGCGGCAATTTTTAAATGTTGCAAGTAGGATTCTGTCGACGACGCCAATGTCGTGGTTTACGAGTGGAAATATGGAATATATGTGTAACATGCAAACAAATGCAACTAACCTGATATCCTTCGTCCGATTCAGGAACAGTTACAGCAATAATAACAAGTAAATATCACAATCAAAACATTCAACAGCCATCAACCATGCGTATATATATAAGTTGTGTAGATCTGTGTGCTACGTCATCATAACAAACATAGGGATGTGCTAGAACCTGGACTGGTGATCCCGTGACTTCGGCTGCTCAGCACCACAACGTGATAAAATTTGCTTTATATTCGAAATTTTAACTAAAAATGACATTTATTTGTAAAATGAAAAACTGATGTCGGGTTTTTGAGACATAATTTACTCTCCATGTGCGTCTTTACGATACGTCAATACGTATACGCCTTTGTATACGTCTTAGATGAAACATCTCTAATAGAAATCAATTATGATTAGTACTTTGTGTGTAATGCAATGTAATTGTTTAATCTGTGACATTCACCACACGATAGGTAATAGATAACACTTAGCCTTTCTATTATATAAAAATAAATTTATGATATACTTAGTTATAAATGCAAGAATATTGTATGTGTAATACAGACGTCATCTTTTGTCCTGATGATATCACCGCTTTGTAAGATATCAGTCATGGCTGCTACCCTTTATTCACTTGTGCCTTTATTACACCCCAAAAATATGTACCAAAAATCACGCGTTATTTTAATGAGGAAACTACTAAGAACTTTCTTCCGTTTCAAATACATGATAAACAGGGAATGACACGGGTTAATCCGTATTACATGCTATATCACCCTCGACCAATATCATCCCTCAGGCAAGCCTTCGGGATGATATTGACGTCTCGGATTGATGCAGCATGTAATAAGAATTTGCCCATATAATATTCTATAATTATATGTATTACTAGAGGATAACCAGAAAATCGTGGTATGTAGAACTTTGGTCGGGTTCTATGGCTCCGAACAAAGAGCTGCCGAGAGCAACGCCGTGTAGTGGATAAGGCACAAGTTATAATGTGCCAGGAACGACCGACACACAAAGTAATGGTCAAATTTGGACGGACGCCAAAAATGACGGCTATGTTATTCCAATGTGGACTGTAACATTCCTAACCATTTCAAATCAATCATATCACAGTTTAGCCTTCACACTAGAGATAAAATTACAATACATATTTTGTTATGTCAGCTTCTCTAGATCAACAATACATGATAGAAAAAAGAAGGGAAACGGGGAATGTGTCAAAAAGACAACGACCCAAAGGGGAGTAATAACAACTCAAAGCCACCATAAGATCTTCAATGAACGGTGAGGAAACCCAACACCCAACGGCAGATCGGAATCGGCCCCTAAATAAAGAATAATCAAGTTCAGCGAAATAAAAAACATCCTAGACTCCTATAGACATAAAGTAAACGAAAATGAAAACAGACAAGACACACAAAGGCTTAACACATTTCCTGGCTTAGGACAGGCGCAAACCTACTGCGGCGGGGTTAAACTAGTTTTATTGGGCCATAACCTTCCCCCTAGCCAATGTGATAAATAAAAATACAATAGTAACAACAGTAAAATTCAGTTAGCAACAGGACTGAGTCAATTGTGAAAAATTAAACTGAAAGAACTAAATATACGGACATAAACATGAAATCACAAAAGACAGCAATTAACTGACATGCCAGCTCCAGACCCATTACCAACTGACAATTGACTAAATACCGAAGTAACTGTGAATTTAAATTCTGCATATGCGCATTTCGACAACTTATGTCTCATCAGTGCAGATAAAATCTAAACGTTTGGAAGACCATAAACTCAAAATTGTTTAAAAACTGATAGAGAACAAATAACCAATAAGATCTAAATAGAAATTAAGTTATGTACCCCCAGTATACAGATTCCACCAATATTCCTTCCTGTGAGGAGTTAAGCATAATACTTTCATGCATATACCGGAATACATAACCCGATACAGATTTTAGACATTTAGAATGTGTTTAATTAAAATGCAAAGACCCTATCAAAAAATCAATGTTAATACCAAAGAAGGACATACGTAATGACTTGACGACAATATCGTAATTATAATGCTTATGAGTTGCACGATTTAAAGGTAGGCGAGCTTAAGTATTTTTACTTTTATGTAAAATGTTACCGTTAAATAAGGGATGTGAAATACCAGCCTTGATTAGATGTTCACAGGTTGCATTGTATTTATGAATTAACTCGATGATAGAATTTAGTAAAGGTTTTAACCAGTTTATGATTACGAAAACCCTGATGTAATAGTTTTTCAGTTAAGAAAAGATTCCGTTCATTAAAATCGCAAACGTTATTACATACTCGAGTAAATCGAACAAGTTGAGACATGTAAACACAATATGATAGTCAATATTATATGAAATGTATACTTTCAAACCAGCCTGTTGCCCATTTGAATGTTATATAAAAATAAATAGCATTCTATAAATCCCTTAGATTAAGTCTTAAGAGACAAAAATTCTATTTAAATGATCAAAACTAAATAATTTTTATTTTAAGAATATGAAAAAAAAATATAATTTTTACTGTAATTCAATATCAAAACCAGAGGCTGAGAGACTGAGCCTTTATCGCTCACCTGACGAAATGCTTCTATGCCACACATGACAAAAATGACGTTTTTTTACAATGGGGTCTAATTTTTAGCTATGTTCTCAATTAGCATCCATGTCTTTTGTCGGATCCAAATGCCGCCATGCGCGGTCCCGGCTGAAGAATAGGCCTGCAGCATCCATTGAGCTTGGAGTATGAGCCTTCCTAACAGAGGACCCCGAGGGAACCCCGGGATATAGAAATAGGACCCAGTATCTCCGGCTTCTGGGGTTTGACCCCTCCTAAACGGGGCTGACCCCGAGGGAACCCCGGGATATAGAAATAGGACCCATTCCGTGGTTGTGCGGGATTAATAAATACACAACCAATCTTTCGGACGGGATGTAAACTCAGGTCCACGTGTTGGAAGAAATGCTACGCTTCCTGCACGTAAAAGAACCCTTGTCGCAAGCTCTTTTTGAGTGGTCCGTAGGTGATCGGCTACAAGGCTAAATTCCCCGCCCTTTCGATTTCACCCTACGTTTCTAGTGGCAGTCAGAATTTCCCGTCCGATGACCCTTTCCATACCCCAAAGTGATTATTTATTAACAAACTTGTTCTCGTCTTGATATAGCTGAAATATTGCTCAGTAGACGTTAAACAATATTCAAACAATCAATCAATCAATCAATCGGATCCAAATGAAATGAGCATTTTTTGTAAAGTATCTTCAGTCATCATTCCTGTAAGATTTGGTTGAATTTGCTTCAGTGGTTTCAGATGAGGAGATGAAAATATGATTGTCGATAGGTTCCACTGATAAACTGTGTTCTGGCGGCCATGTTTTCTGACGGATTGTAACGAAACGAGCTATCTGTGTTTATTACCTTCCGCACATCATTCCTGTAAACTTTGGTTGAATTTGCTTCAGCAGTTTCAGAGGAGAAGTTGAAAAGTGATTTTCCCATAGGGTCAAATGATAAACCTAAGTTCCATGTTTTTATCGGATCGGAATGAAATTAGCAATCAGGTAAAGGACCTTCTATACATCATTCCTATAAAGTTTGGTTGAATTTGCTTCATTGCTTTCAGAGGAGAAGATGAAAATGTGATTTTCCCATAGGTCCAAAGTTAAAAATGTTCCGTGCTGGCGGCCATGTTTTTTGTCGGATCGGAACGAAATGAGCAATTTTTATTAAGAACCTTAAATACTTCATTTCTGTAAAGTTTAATTGAATTTGCTTCAGCCGTTTAAGAGCAGAAGATGAAAATGTGATTTTCCCATAGGGTCCAATGTTAAACCTAAGTTCCGCGCTGGCGGCCATGTTTTGTATTGGATCGGAATGAAATGAGCAATATTTGTAAAAATACCTTCCATACATCATTCCTGTAAAGTTTGGTTGAATTTGCTTCAGTGGTTTCAGAGGAGAAGATGCAAATGTGATTTTCCCAAAGGGTCCAATATTAAGACATGTTCCATGCTGGCGGCCATGTTTTTTGTCGGATCGAAACGAAATGAGTAATCTTTGTTCAGGATCTTAAATACATCATTCCTGTAAAGTTTGGTTCAATTGGCTTCATTAGTTTCAAAGCAGAAGGTGAAAATGTGATTTTTCCGATAGGGTCCAATTTTAAACCTAAATTCCGCGCTGGCGGCCATGTTTTCTATCGGATCGGAATGAAATGAGCAATCTTTGTAAAGAACCTTCCATACATCATTCCTATAAAGTTTGATTGAATTTGCTTCATTGCACGTGGTTTCAGAGGAGAAGATGAAAATGTGAAAAGTTAGCGGACCACGGACGGACGGACGACGGACGCCAAATGATGGCAATAACTCACACTGACCCTTCGGGTCAGGTGAGCTAAAATCAAAACTTCATCAATTATGATGTGAAAACTACTGATTGATTTTAAAAACAGAGAATTTAAAGAGACGATTACTCAAAATTCAAAACTTTTTATAAAACCGACATTAGTTAATAATATGCGAAATGAAAACTCAAAACAGCCCGGTGTCACCTTGAATGCTTTATAAAAAAACAAATAGCATTCTATTAATCCTTTAGAGTAAGGTTTCAAAAGACAAAATTCTATTTAAATGATCAAAACTTAATATAATTATATTAGAATATGAAAATATATAATTTTTACAGTAATTCAACATCAAGAGAAGCACAATTTCATCAAAAATGTGAAATTTATTGAACGATTTTGAAAACCTAGAATTTAAAGAGACGATTACTCCAAATTCAAAACTTTATATAAAATCGACATCGGATTAAAAGATCCGTACTTGAATTAGTTTCTTAATTATTATTTAGGAAATCAATGATGTTTGGATCGATGAATCTTCACTATGACTATGTATTAAACCTATCATACATGAAATTTAATTAATTAATTTGTTGTGGAAATGCCATACCGCCTAGAAAATCGGACTTCGTTTTTTGTAGTATATATATTATCAAGTTTATTCTATAAAAGCCCAGTCTGATACCGAACAATAGTAATTTTGACAAGAGTAGGAAAGGTTGCATTTTTTCGCTGAAATGCTGCGAGTCAAACGTTCATTAACTGTGGCAATAGTATCCACTCATTACTGCAAACCAAATAAAGCAGATGTTATCTTTTTCATTTGCTCAATGTTATGGGATACATTGGCAAACAAATACCGAAGCAAGAATGAGGCCAAGGGAAATTCTAAAATCATAAATCCAAAATCACGTCAATTCACATCAAACATGTATTGAGACAGTATGACAAAGACATAACAAATAATAAAAAAGAACAAGAACGCAGCATAACTAAAGCACTATCAGTGTGAACCTCTATAAAAATTGGGGTATCATAAGGTGATCCGGAAGAGTAAGCATGATCTGCCCTACGCGTGGCACCCATCACACTGCCAGTGAAAAGTCCGGTTTTGTCACAGACGGTATTAGTCAGTCAGGTAACAAACTCTGGATCTACCCAAAGATATCTGTTCTCATTTGTGAAATAGAAACATCATAACGGTTTTTCAAATCATGGTGAATAGATTTTACCATCAGGCGTTTTGTTAAGTGTTAACAATACACGATTATATTGTGTAGCCAGGCAATAGACCAGAAAAGTTTCCCGAGGTAATGGAAACTGCTCAGTATTCTATAGAACACTAAGCTGTTTCCATTACCGAACGAAATTCTGAGTTATTGTCTGACTACACATTAAATAACTCATTTATTACCTACTCTTCAAAAGAGAAAAATAAGTAGCGGAAATGGCCGTCTGCATAACTCAAATTCAATGCAACTATTTTACTTATATTATTATTATGATACAAAAATGATCATTTGTAGCAAAATAAAACAGTTATTTAATGTGTAAATAACAACGGTAGGTCGGAGTTGGCCCCTAAATAAAAGAGTAACCAAGTTCAGCGAAATAAGCATCTTGTCTACATGTTCAAGGGGCAACACTGAGAGAAAATTATTCATTATGATTATTATGATTTAATTTTGGAGTCGCAGAAGATGTTGTTCATACAAACTGAGATACAAATTTGACCCAAATGTAATTGTCTCCTTTATAATGTTAACAGTACATGTAAAGGACAAACAGATAGCGAGAAATGAGCTTGATTTATATGCAATATGTCCTTCGCTCTGTTTCGAATGGTTATCTTTCAAAAAAATAAAAAAATATTTCATTCATTATAAAGTATTTATTCTAAAACGAATACCACTTCTTCCTTTTAAATCTACACGGATCCTCGTAACAAATGTTAATTTATTATCCAAAAAAAATCTATTTGAACAAAAAAGAAGCATGCGATGACTTAATTTGAAAACTTTGAAATGTACATATACTCAATACATGTATTACATTTAGGATAAACTGGTAATTCAAAGAAATATACAGTATGGGCAATATTGTTTTAAATTGTGCAACTTTAAATCGAATTGTTGGTATGCCTGTCTATTTTATATGGAGGATTCTGGATTAAATTTCCTCTACCAGGACTTTTTATTTTGTTTCTGTCTATTAACAAATATGACAGCGTTGTAGGACACTTGAGGTATTCGGAAAACTATGTTAACTTAGTTAAAGTGTGTGCAGAAACCCGGCTACAATAAGAATGAGAACAAGATTATATTTCTAGACTTAATCAATATGAAAAACAAAATACTTAATATTTTATATTAAAATTCTATATGAAAATTTGTCCAAGCTCGAGAGAAATGAGGAATGGTTGGATTCGTTTCGATGTACTTTCGTAACCAAACAGTGTATTCGGCCCCATCTTGGACGGAAATGAATATGGATAAAATATCATTACCAAAGGACAATTTTGGCTTAGATTGGTTCCGATTGGTGAAGTTGCTTCAGAAAAATATTTGACTGCCTTTCCCTTTATGTCCTATGTTAAATTATAATAACTGCTAACGACCTTCTTGAATCAGGTATTCCAAATCTTTAATGTGACCAATCCAAGGATGTTTTGACTTAGTTTGGGTTCAAATGGTACAACATGCAGTCTCATATGGGAAATTTGTCAACGTTTTTTTTTTCTTTCAAAGATGGTGTTTAATGCCAACTTCAAGTAATAGTCCAACTACTGAGTGAACTGAAGATTTTAGGTAGAACACAGTCATATCAAACAGTGTAGTTATTTACAGATGACAAACAAATGAAAATATAAGATAATACTATAGACAATTAAAGATATATAAACTTTATTTGAAATCAAAAATCAAATATTTATTGATAAATAATCCAAAAGAGGACTGCAATCAATACACAATACAAAATACAAAATACATCAAACAACAGACAAATATTTACAAAAATTAGACATGATATGAGAAAAAGAACAAAGAAAATATAGAGAGAGATATATAGTTATGGCTGAGGAGGCTGAAAATACATATATTAACTGGTACACAAACATTTTTCATTTCTTATTCAGTATAGTTACTTACACCTTCCATGCAATACTTATTAATATTATTATCATTACTTAATAGAATAAAATCTTAATTTCTCTTCTTCAGTCAATTGAACAAATTTGGAACAATATTTGATAGGTTATTAAAAAATTATTTACGTGTGTCAGATAAATGAGCACATCTACATATAAAATGTAATTCATTTTCAATTTCCAATTTACAAAGTTGACAAATTCTGTCTTCTAAAGCTAAGTTTTCATGTCTATCAATTTCAATTGCTAGACTGCTACTACTAATTCTGATTTTAATTAAATTGAAATAATTTTCCTTTCTGTGTCAATTTTTAGAAAATTTTCCATTTCAAAATCATTTTTTTACTTTCTACATGTTCTCAGCTTATTACCTTTGTTAGGATTAATATCATGAGATAGTTTCTCCTTCCAATATAAAACAATATTCTTTTAACTTACTATGCACCGAATAAAGTAACTTCTTTTTACTAAATGAGTTTTGATTTTCCCAAATGTGATTACATTTTAAAATCAGTTTAAAGATGCTCTTTATCTTTACTTTAAACCAGTTAAACGTCCGCAGGACGTCACGTATTTTTTATTGCCATTGCGACGTCACACTTTTTTGTATTGCCATTTCGCGGGCTATCTTATTTTTTTGATATTTCAATGAAGACAATATCGTCACGGTAGATTATTGTTGTAGAATGGAATGTATTTTATTTCAGCTTTGTGGATGTAAGCCTTCATTTAACGTCTATTCGTTTGTCTAGCTCCATAATCAAGTTGCTGGGTAAACTCAGTATGCATATACACCGGAAAACGAATACCGTAACAAAAACGGAGAGAAAGATACGAAATTCTCAATTCAGAATAAAAAGATGACACGGCAATTGACCGATTTAAAACAAATCGGGGCAAACTGACTAAGACCAAACAAATTGACAAAAATGAAAAAAGAACACCACAAAACTAAAGCACTAGTAGTGTGAACCCCTACAAAAATTGGTCAGCTCAAGAAGGGTAGTAAGCGTCCACAAGGCCTACTATATGGTACAAATGTCTTCCATGTCTACAGCTGTTTCCTATAGGGAATTTTTCTTATCTCACACAACATAATTGTTATTACGTTTATCGAGAAATAAATGGCAGTACATGTTTTACTGCAGAGTTACTCTTCTCTTAATCTTGCAAAATGTTGTTGCTTTTCGTGAAATTAATTCATTAATGGCTAAATATGCTGTTATTGTTTAACATCTTATTTAGATTTGCATTTTTTCTTCCTCATCAGATTTAAGGTATATGATAAAAAGATCATTACATGTCATTTTCAATACCGTCCCTAGTATTAGCCCTCTGTCCATATTGATATGGGCGTCTCGGGCAAATACCAGGGCCGGTATGGAAAATGACATGTCATATTCTATAAGTATATACAGTGATCATCAGTACTTAATACTTTAAAAAGTATATTTGATATGATTCATCGGAAGAACTGCTTGAATGTTCTCCATTACTGTCAGCTCTTGTTACGCCTTCATTTCTTTGAGCAATAATAACTCCAGAATTGCAGGTTTGTGTAGTGCATTCAGGAAGCTTTCTAACCATTTTATACGGGTTAAGATAGCTGTCTGTATCTGAATCTACCGAACTGCTGCTTGAATTGTTTTTATCGTCTTTTGTTGTTAAGACAGTATAATCTCTATATTGGCTGTTTGTTGCTAATACCTGCTGATAAGGATTCAAGTAATCCGAACTATTTTCCAGGTGGACAACTAATCTGTCATCTCTGGATGTTATTTCTCTATCGCTTCTCTCTAAAAGTTCTGGAAAAATACGATCATCTGCATGTATGTCATCAACAAATGCATTTTCATCTATAGTATGGTATACTCCTTCACCCTCTTCTATAGTCATTATTCGACCACTGAGATTAGAACGTGGAAGTTGATTTTCAGTCGTCGATCGTACACTCAAGTTTCTTTTACTACTTTTTTGAAAGCGTACGTAGCAAATGACGAAGGAAAAGATGATTACAATAAACGATGCCATTGAATATATAACGATATTTCTTGTAAAAATTCCTAGAAAATGGAAAAAAAGGAAAAATCAAGACTCTTGTAGATATTCAATATACGTACATTCAAAACAGCTATAAGTATTTTCTGATTATACCCATCTTTCTGCTTGTTTGCTATCTTCTTTTCTCCTTGAAAATTTTTTTCTTTGAAAAATATGCATTATTATAGAAAATGAAAGCGGGAAGATAAGTATACTCACAATGACGCCCCGAATTACTAGATAACTCTACACAGCCTAATAATTATAAGCACGCTAGGTAACAAAATACCGATGTTACTTTGAATATACTTTCTGCATATGGCAATTTCAACATCTTACGTCTCTTCTGTGAAATAAAATCATGACATTTGGAAAACCACACGCCAAAAAATCGTATAATCTAGTAGTAAACAAATAAGCAAAAAGATATAAATAAAAAACACGAGTCAACCAAGGAAAGGCTATACAAGAGGGTGATAGTTCTTATTTTTAAGTAAAATTTTCTTAAATTCTAGAGATAACCGTGCTGTATTTTAGGATCTGAGCGGATAAATCTTAGATTTTTTGTAGGAAACATATTTTTCCGGCGACGGATATTTCCGACATTAAAATCTTAAACTACTTATCCTTATCTAAATTCAAATCCAAAAAAGACTGTGTAAATCAATTTTAAAATAACAGGAAGTTTTGTATCGTGGATATTACAACCTTAAACTTTAACAACATCCAAAACAAATCAAAATTAGCGTAACAAACAGAAGTGCATTAAAATTAGAAACAGCAAGTTTCCAAATAAAATCTCGATTCGGGTCAGCACCGAACTGACTTCTGGTTTGGTGAATGACATTGGGGAATTACAATCCGCCAGCAGAGACATCAACAATATGGCAATAAAAACAAATGCCGATGTTACTGTAAATTCAATTTCTACATATGGCAATTTCGACAGCTTATGTGCATTAGTTTATGTGTGTATCTATTCAGTGCAGATCAAATAGAAAAAGAATAACCAAAACGATGTAATTGAACTTATGATTTGTACCACACGTACACTTGCAAGTGTTTCTTGGTTGAGTTTTAACCTTTCAGTCCTACATATACATTGGTGAGAAGGCTGTATTTTCGATTTTAGTTATACTTGAGGATTTCATTATGGGATTATAATATTTCACATAACGTTCATGTGATATTAATAAAAATCAATATACAGCGAATAGTAAAATATGACTTTTTACGTAATAGCAGCAAAATACCGAAGTAACTCTTAATTTATTTTCTGCATATGCATGTTTCGACAACTTATGTCTCATCAGGGCAGTTAAACCAAAACATTTGGAAGTCCATTAGCCGAAAACATGTAAAAGCTGATAGAGAACAATTAACCAAAAGGATCTAAATAGAAAAGCCAAAATTCAGCTAAGGACAGAGCTATGCATGAAGGAGATACTCCTTAGTTATAAATACAATTTTGTCAAATTTTGATATTGCAAGTTTCAATACAATCGGCTATCGGGTCAGCAGCAAATTACTGACTACTCGGTTGGAAAATAAACTCGGCGACTTACAGTCCTCCAGCAGAGGCATCGGCCCAATGGTAATAAATAACAACATACCGAAGTTACTGTAAAGGATTATAGACGGTCATGAACAATATGAATGTTACGAGCTTACTCACTGCAAAACCTACTTTTCTTATTCTTATTTATTTATCTATTTATTTTATTTCATCTATTTTTTTACTTATTATTTGTTACGTTGCATCCGCAGTAAGCTCTGCTGAAAAAAATGATAACAGTTTGGTTTTATTGAATAAGTTTTGAAATGACTTTTTAACTTGGACCTCAAAAGTAGTGTCAAAAGGCTGATTCTGTCCCTAATACCCGATACAAGGGCAAATCCCTTATATAACTTTCAATAATGGTCACACGATGAAATTTAAATGGTATTTGCCATAGTAGACTATATTATCCGCATACTTTTTCTGTAATCACCACAGAATCTTCATGGATGAAGAGGTAAAAATGAGCTAACTTTCAGTGTATACATATATTAGACTTGATATCTATGATCGAGTGTACAATTTTCTACAAGTTCAGTTAGTTCAAATACGATATACTCACCACAAAAAATCATGTCAAGTACAACTAGATTTGCCATTGTGAGCAAAGCCGATGTAGCCCCAGACAACCCCAGACAACCAATCCGATTTTTCCATCTCATTCGTTGCCTCAAAATCTACCCATAAATTAATTTTCATTGAAATTGTAAATTTTGGTGGCCATCTTAGAAATTGCAGCAATTTTGACAAAAAAAAACTCCGCATTAATTCCTTCTTCTCATCTTGCTGAACAGTTACACAAAATATGGTCAAATAGAAAAAAGAAGGGAAACGGAATGTGTCAAAGAGACAACCACCCAAAGGGGAGTAATAACAACTCAAAGCCACCATAAGATCTTCAATGAACGGTAAGAAAACCCCACACCCAACGGTATGTCGGAGTAGGCCTCTGAATAAAGAGTAATCAAGTTCAGCGAAATAAACATCATCCTAGACTCCTATAGACATAAAGTAAAATAACTAGAAAAAAAAACAAGACACACAAAGGTTTAATAAATTTCCTGACTTAGGACATGCGCAAACCTACTGCGGTGGGGATAAACTAGTTTTATTGGGCCCAAACCTTCCCCTAGCCAATGTGATAAAAAAACGATAGTAACAACAGTAAAATTCAGTTCGCAACAGGACTAAGTCAATTGTGAAAAATTAAACTGAAAGAACTAAATGTACGGACATAAACTTGAAATCACAAAAGACTACTAGCAATTAATTAACATGCCAGCTCCAGACCCATTACCAAATGACAAAAAAAATCATGTACCCTCAGTATACAGCTTCCACCAAGATCCCTTCCTGTGAGGAGTTTAGCACAATGATCTCATGCATATACAAGAATACATAAACAGAAAAGACACACAAAGGCTTAATAAATTTCCTGACTTAGGACAAGCGCAAACCTGTTGCGGCGGGGTTAAACTAGTTTTGTTGGGCCCAAACCTTCCCCCTACAGCCAATGTATTAAATCAAAAAACAATCGTAACAACAGTAAAATTCAGTTGGTAACAGGACTGAGTCAATTGTGAAAAATGGAACTGAAAGAACTAAATATACGGACATAAACATGAAATCACAAGAGACTACTAGCAGTTAACTGACATGTCAGCTCCAGACCCATTACCAACTGACAAAGTTAGTATGTACCCCCAGTATACAGCTTCCACCAAGATCCCTTCCTGTGAGGAGTATAGGATAATGATTTCATGCATATACCGGAATACATAACCCGTGTCCATGCAATACAGATTTTAGAAATTTAGAATGTGTTTAGTTAAAATGCAAAGACCCTATCAAAAAATCAATTTTAATACCAAAGAAGGCCATACTTAATGACTTGCCGACAATACCGTAATTATAACCCTTATGAATTAGACGATTTAAAGGTTTTATAAGTTGGGCGACTTTAAGTATTTTTTACTCTTATGTAAAACATTACCGTAAAATAAGGGATGTGAAATACCAGCCTTGATTAGATGTTTACAGGTTGCATTGTCTATGCAAAGTCTATAATGCAGTTCTTGAGAGATTGAATCCTCAATTTTCAACGTTAATTGGCATTCATTTTGGAAGTTGTGGCCATTTTGAAAATCTTAAACAGCATATGACTTCAGATGTTGGTCCAACATTTTGCCAGGTATGAAACCATTTCATTCAGCCAATTCAAAATATCTCTCGGTCAAAAATTATCGGAACAAGTAGAAAAAAAATAATCAAAAGAAACGTAGAATTACAATATATCACCCCGACGTTGTCTGGAGTGATACAATAACAAGGAGTACCAACTGGACTTTTCTGTCCGCCTTACACAAAAAAGGAACACAAGGAACATTTCGACAGCATCGAGTTTCCTGGTTAATCTTGGATTATGGCAAAATGTGCCCAGGCTTTCGAAATTTGTTTTAAAGGTTTTGAAATCATCATTGAAATATAGAAGAAATTTGTTGTCTATCTAGGCCAAGGAGATCTATCTGGGCAGCAGCCTCTGAATCATATTCTAGTGTGTTGAGAAGCAGACATCGTTGTGGAAGGCCGCTTAATGGACTGGATTTGGCAACTCCATGGTAGAATAATTCGTGTATGATCGTTTGCTTGTAATGGTTTCCGGATATGCATTTATACATATTTGGTTTTTTACCTAGTGCCTGTGAATGGATTCACGCTCTACAGACGGCATTTAGTACAAAATTCCCCCGATGGTGGCTGCTTATCATCCACATTTAAGTGTTCCGTTTACATTTAAACAATTACATCACTTGTTTATATAGATAAATGGAAGTTGAGGACATTTTCTATATCGCCAATGACGAAACAAGGCTAATAGTTTTCTCTTTTGAAGCATCTTTAAAATTACTGTAAAGTCGAAGTGTGGAATGATGACATTGCCGAAACCTTCTCCGACACTGTGGATGGTTTTATTACATTATGATGGTATGTACGTGTTTGAGAACTTTCTCTCTCTACTCATCTACCAGCTGTCATAATCAGCTCTCTGTTAAAGGTCAACTTCATGCAGTACACATAATCAGTCCTCATGCAAAGAATCGCAAAACACCCTTTAACCACAAAATACATGATGCCCAATGAGTAGTTCGACACAATGCGTGAACACAGTATAACATGGTCTCTCTAATCGAAAAGTTCAAATACTATTTTGGTAACTTCTATATTAGCAGTAGATAACATGTAGGCAAGATTTTGTAATCAACACGAGTGCAGCAGAATGACAACAGGATCCGCTGATGTATTTTCCAAGGTTCCATTGGCGAAAAATATTGTGCTGAATGCCATAAACCTGCATTTTGTATTGAGCACCTAGAGATCGATGACGAGGCCACATAGATTCAAGTGCACCTGTAAAGCTTTCCTAAAGTGCACGTCTAGTTAATTTAAAAGTGAGTAATTGGAAGTAGATTGTAACTTTGTGATCTTTTGGAATTGCAGAAGTGGTTGCAATTGGATTAGCGGATTGCACTGATCTTTGCTATTCACTGTTAAAATAAATAGGATTTCAGATGACTGTTGTTTTTGTTTTGTCTCATTGGCTGAGCCTGAATCGCTCACCTGACAAAATGCTTCTAGGATAAGCCATGTCTATGCTCATGACCAAACATGATGTTTTTCCCAGAATTTTTAAGGTTATGCTATAGTTTGGTTGAATTTGCCTCAATGGTTTCAAAGAAGATCAACAAAATGCCATTTTCCCTAATGTTCCAATGTTAAACTCGGTTTCATGCAGGGGGCAATGTTTTTGCCAGATCCGACCACAATGAGCAATCTTTGTACATGACCTTTCAGTTTGGTTGAAATTGCATCAATGATTTCGTATTAAATGATGAAAATTATTAATTTCTAATTGGGTTAAATGTCAATCTAAGTTCCGAGCTGTTGGCCATTTGTTTGCTTCAGTTGTTTTAGAGGAGAAGATGTCTCGTTGGTTCCAATGTTAATCCTATTCCGTGCTGGCAGTCCCATTTTCAGTCGGATCTGCACGAAATAAAAAAGTATTGTAAAGGACCGTCCATACATAAATTCTGTAAAGTTTGGCTGAATTTGCTTAAACGGTTTAAGAGGAAGAGACGAAAAAGTTATTTATCCCATAAGGACCAATGTTTAACCTAAGTTCTTCGCTAGCGGTAATATTTTTTGACGGAGCAAAACAAAATTAGCAATCGTTGCACAGGAGCTTTCATGCATCATTCCTGTTAGTTTGGTTATTTGCTTCAGTAGTCTCAGATAATATGAAAATGTGATTTTCCCCATAGGGTCCAATGTAAAACCTAAGTTCCGCGATTACGGCCATGTTTTTGTCGGACCTGAACGAAATGAGCACTCTTTGTAAAAGACCTTCCAAACATCAATTCTCAGTAACTTCGGTATTAAGTTATTCCTTAATCTATGGCTGATTTTGCTTCAGTGTTTTAAGAGGAGGCGATAAAAATATGATTTTTCCAATAGCATCAAATGTTCAACCTAAGTTCCGTGCTTGCAACCTATGCTTTTTGCTGAATCAGAACGAAATGAAGGTCTTTGTAAGGCGCCTCCATACACATTCTTGTAAAGTTTGGTTAACTTTGCTTCAGTGGTTTCAGAGAAGAAGATTAAAATGAGATTTTTTTCCATAGGGTCCTATTTTAATCCTAAGTTCTTGCCAAGTTTTTGGTGAGTTTGAAATAAAATTAGTAATCTTTTTAAAACACCTTCCATTCATCAATCATTTAAAGTTTGATTGAATTAGCTTCAGTATTTAGAGGATAAGATGAAAATGCATTATGTGTTATTTTCCCCATATGGTCTAATCTGAAACCTAAGTTACGCGGTGCCAGCCATGCTTTTTTTCGTCGGATCGGAACGAATTGAACAATCTTTGTACAGGAACTTCCACACATCATTCCTGTAAAGTTTGGTTGAATTTGCTTCAGTAGTTTCAAGGAGGAAATGAAAATGTGATTTTCCCCCACAGGGTGCATGGTTAAATCTAAGTTCCATGCTCACAACCTTTTTTTGATTATTTTTTGTAGAATCGAACGAAATGACCAATCTTTGTAAAGCACTTTTTATACATCATTCCTGTGAAGTTTGGTTGAATTTGCGTGGTTTCAGAGGAGTTGAAGAAAATGTGGGAGTTTAATGGACGGGCGGACGGCGGACGGCAAGTCATGGTAATAGCTCACTGACCCTATATGGTCAGGTGAGCTAAAAACTTAAAAAGAAGTAGTGTAATAAAAAAATGATAGTTAGCAAAACTCGTTTGAAAGATTTTGTCTCCTCCCCGCCCGTGATATCAAAACGTTCCATTCGAAATTGTCTTAGATTCTGTTTCAAATGCTCTTTTAAGAGATAAACCTCCGCTTAATTCTAATTAGAAACGCGTGGATGGTAAGACGGTAAATTCATCAGTCAGTTTATTTTAGAAAGAATGTTATGAGGATCTTAAGGTTTTTTTCTGCATCGTTATCATATTGTCTTTTTATTGGGTATGTTGAAGTCTATGCTATTAAAATATGTTACATAATAAGTTCTAGAAAACAGATTAAGAATTGTGTGAATGTGAAGCATATACAACAATAATATGAATTTTAATGCAACATTTATGTCACAGCTTATTTAATTGGTCAAAACTGACCGTCAATTACACTAACTCTCTGCCTCGGTAGAAATGTTTCCCTGTCAAACTTGGCTCCTTGTCCACTTACAACTACTTTTAACACAAATAAGTCACGAAATTGTTTGTTTGCATCAGATTGTTTGTTTGCATCAGACTCGTAACAACTGTGTTTTTTTTTAAATGTCCGGAACATCAAAATCCGTTGACGGACTCCGGTGCTTACCACTCGCCATTTCAACTGGCTTTGCAGACCACTTTTTTGCAGGCCGACCACCTTTGCCTTCGTCAAGGTTGTCGGTAAAACGGATATTTTTCAGTTTCGTGTCAATCAATGGTACGGGTACGGGTTACACTAATTACCCCGTACCTTCCAATCACCTGATTTTAGTTGTTTTTATTGGACAAAATGGCGGATCAGAACAAAAAAGATACAGAATGGGTGTTTTTTTACGTACAGAACGAAAAGCAAAGCTACCGGATGAAATTATTCAAAGCAAAGAGAACAAACCTTTGGAGAAATCATCCGAATGGGGACCACCATACAATTTGCATATGGCACGAGAAAACGATCCAAACAGCGAGAAACCAAAGGGATGATAAAAACGACAGGATTTCAAAAAGTTTATCAAACGAATCACATTTTAGTTCCATATGCCAAAAGTACAAAAAGCGGTCATGGATAGAAAGCAAAAAACTGCTACTCATTAATTAGTAAAAACCTCAAAATAAAACATTACTTTTACTTTACTGACATATATATCAAGTAAAAAATAGACTTTTTATATACATACAAAAAATACAGCACACGAATACTGCAAATCTATTAAACCAGATATGACAGCCGGCTATCATAGCCGGCTACCTTCTATTCCAAAACAACCAATTTTCGTTTGGCAAAAAAGGAAAACACTGGACTCCGCTACGTAAACTGCATTTTCGACCGTCAAATCTACGATTGACACCTCCTTATTCAAATTTTTGTATTGTATTGCTTTTGTTTGAATATAAATAAAAGTAAGCAAAGGTACTCCTATTAATTTGCGCCTATCAACTTTGTCAGCATCAACTAAGGAAGGTTTGTTTTCTAAAGATTTGATTAAATCCGTTTTTGCAAATAGTTCTATATCAATTTAACTTGAGAGACTACTGAAATAGAGAAATACACCAAAGTCAAATGACGCATCAACTTTTGGCCGAATTCAAAAAATATCTATTTGCAAAGGCTATTTGGTAATAACCTATAGCTATTCAGAGGGTTTCCAAAATCACACTGAAATACTTTTTTGGTGATATTGACAAAGACAAATGTGATACATATCATAAATCTCAATGAAATTTTATATTTTAATGATATAGACATACATGTACATGTACCAACAATTATGACATAAACAGTAGTGACGGTATAAAAATACATATATTCAATTCTGGGTACCAAAATAAATGAGTTCAACAAACATATTTTATATGAGAATTTGCAGAAACAGAAATAATATAAACATTCAAATAATACAAATAATACAATACTGAAATTGTAAATAACAACACTACTTTCACGTTCGCTTATGTAGTTCATACTAAAGCAAACTGGAAAAGTATGCAAGCGTGACGATAATTAACAAAAGATGGCCATGACTTGATATAAATGGGACAATAACAAACCGTTTTTCAATCTGGGAGAATTTAGGTCCATTACAAATTTGTGCGTGGATTTTTTTCCGATGCTTATGCAACACTAACTATGTTAAATAGCTGAGTCGTTAACTCCTTCAAATGAAAACTGTTGCGATTAGTTGTCGAGGGTTGAGCTAGTGCTGACTTCCTACACTGTAAAAGGTTCACGGAATAATCCGTAGGTTTCAAAACCAATGCAGTCCTGAAAGATGTTGAAAACGGAAACAGAAAGGCTGTTGACAATGTCGTTTAGTGTCACATCGCAAAAAAGCTACAGTTGTTGGGAGGCAATACTCTTCCGATCAAAGTACGATTAAACTGCCTATGCCGACACCAATTTAATTTCGTTAAGCCAAAAGGTGTGATGCTGTAGTTTCTCCGATCAGCTCTGGAAATTCATCGCCCGGATTGATGGTACCGTGGTCGGAAGTTCTGAAATATTACTCTTCTCAAAATCCCATAGGTTCCAATATTCCATTGTTAACATCTTTGCAGATAGTATCGGAAGGTTAGTTGTTTTCTGTCTATGCTGGCTCCTAGGTGTGGGCAACTCTGACGTGATGTTAAAATAAAGATGTAAGACGATGTAAGGTGTAAGATACTGATAAATGTGAAAACGTCTCAGATTTACAATCGATTTGATTAGACATTTCCTGAGTTTTGTCCATGTACCTCTTGACCAGTAGTACCATTGATCTGCATTGACCGATATAGGAGAACTTTGTTCTTCCGTAAATGATGGTTAACAGTGTGAAACGACCCATGTGAGATCGGTGCACGCGACCTCGTCTCCCATGGGTAAATGACCAACCATAAGTGTTCATTTTTGTCATACAATAATTGTAACCATGACTAAACGTCACAATGTAAGGTATATTCAAATGGCGACGACGTTACTCGCACGGTATAGGTTTCCAGATGCTTGTTGTTGTATTTTACGGAAGAAATAGGTACTTACTTTCGATCAAAATCAAAGATCGGGGTATCTTTCATTCATGCAAGAAATTCATCGTCTTATTCTCTCGTTTCGCTGTGGTCCAATCGAGAAAAGACGGAATTTCTTACATTCATGAAAGATACCCCTATCTTTGATCTGCTGTCACGTAAGAAGCTATTGTTCTGCAATTGATCTGCCACTCGATAACCAATTTTACACATTTAAACCTTCCCCACTTCTGTGTGTGTCTGGTTGTGGTCAAAATTCCTTGCTATCGTATTCGATACTTCTAGCCTGAAAATAAATGTTTCTTACCCTTTTCTTCTTGAAGGGTAAGACAGGAAAATTCTTTGATGACATCCATTGCGTCTGTAAGCATGAATATTTTACAGTTGGCCTTATCCAGCCCAGGCCGGAGATGGTTCCATTTGTTGTCATTTCACGTTCTGATTTTGTATGTTTTTCTGAGAGGCATCTTCACCGAACAGATCGTTCCAATCTTTAATGTGGCAAGCATTGCCATGACTCCATCTTGTCGCCATGGTTGGAATTTTACATAATCAATGAAGGGATATTGAGTAAATGCACATGCGACAAAGTCTTAACATTCAATGGAAAAACGCTATTTATTATTCTTCATCTTCAAGTCACAGAGGATTATTTGCCTTTGATATGGGCAGCTAATGCAGGATCAGACTTTTGACACAACTTATATTGTTCATATATACGGTCCTGACCCTCATCCCTCGTAACGAAAATAAAAAAAATCGATAACAAACAATTTGCAAGTTCCTTTAAAACGCAACATATTTTCTCCTTTCAAAAGCTTAGTGTAGCTTAGTTTAGTACATTGTTTAATATAGTTAAGTATAGACAGCAATTCTATATATCTGCACGTGTAAAGGTTGGTATAGTGCTCTGTCCGTTAGGTTGTAGCCCAGTATTTTTCTACTTGTAACTTTATGTGTTCAAAGTGTCTTAAAGGGACTCATTAGTATTTAACACTTCTGTAAAAAATTGTATATCCTTTTTTAGAGTATCGTAAGAATGTTTACTTTATGTTTAATTCACAGATCGTTGATGACAATTTCAAATCAGACACGCTTACATATGTCAGCTGAGAAGGAAAATGGTATGCCTACTTTATGACACATTTCATTCTATTTGACAGTAGTAAGTTATTAGAATCTAAAATTTCATTCCTCTGAACAGTTGCGTAAGTTTGGAGAAAAGAAAGGAAAGGCATCACACTGTTCTTGAAATTTTGCCAGAAAAAAAAATGAAATACGTATACACATATCGTTATTTTCTAAAGCACAATTTTAACTTTCTTCTTTTTTTATTTAGCTTTATTGTAATGATATATTATAAACAGACTTGCACTTTCACTAGAAGTTTAATCTCATATAAGGCGGTATTTGACGGTACTGTTGTGTCTTCATTAGTAATACTTTGCTTAGAAATAACTTTTCATTTTTTCCCTTCAAATGCAGGCTCCAATTCCAATTAAGAACATTACTAATAAAAAGTGTTCATCATTTTGAAACTTCCGTTTCAAACATTAATCTAGTACACTGTATAAGGTTTAATCGCTTCTAAAGTCTGTACTTAAATATTTAAGGGAACTAGTCTCACTTGTGCTAAATAATTTCTAATATTATAATGATAGGACACATTGAAAATTTGATTTGATTTAATTCATATTTGATACCTGTTGTATTTCCATTTTTTTCATCATATGTTGATATTTTTGCGTTACCGTCGGACGATGTCTGTTGAAGATCTGCAAAATGAATCAATAACATTCGATATTTTATGTTAATTCTTTGTCATTTAAATGATTACATTCAATCAAACTGGCTATGCATTATTTTGATTAATATATATTAATATTCAGCCTGTTAGCATTGGCTAAATTCTCTTCATATACAACTGAGTTACAAACTGAGCTTACGGTGAAAGATCTAATCAACACAATATATTATAGAGAAGTTGAAAAGATCAAATTTTAGAGATTTACATTTAACTTAATGTTTTATTGAAACTATTTATTGTTGGTTTAAAGCAAAAACAAGAAATTAAGAAATTTGAATGTCATCTACAGTAGACTTATTATGATAATTTTTTTTTAATGTTTTATTTTTGTCATACAAGCTGCGTTTGTGGATCGTGACTACTTCAACATATTTTTATGTGTCAGACTAAATTATTTGGAATGACATATTTTTATATCAGAATTTTTATTAGACTTTTAGATGTTAAATGATGTTGTCCTAAGAAAAAAATCCCTTTTATGTAAAAAATCCAAATCTTTGATGAAAGCTAAGCTCTTTGACGGGACTGCTAATTATGTATCTTATTTGCATTTGTGATGTTTGTTATAGTTGTATAGACAAAAATGTTTAACATGGTAATTCGTTTAAAAATAATTCTATTAAATCAATGCTGCTCCTTTCATTAAGAAACCTTGAGAAATGTGAAATTGTGCAATAAAAATATATCCTCTCTAAGTTTGGAAAGCCATTTCCTTGGTAGATTTCATCACTTAACCTCAATTGGTTCAAACCTCATTTCTGGTTATTCTTGAAAATGCAAGAAAAAAAAATACAGGGAAGAGTGTAGAAGTTTAGAGCAAATCCGATGTCTCATCTATACATTTCAAGTAATACCAGTCGCAAATAGATGACGGAAAAAATTGCCAGGGTTCATTTTCTTTTTATCACAGGCTTATTAATAAAACATTTTATACAAATGGCATTACAAAATACTTCTTTGTGCAAACTGTGACAAATTCAACTTAATGAACTTAATTGAATTATAAAACTTTGTCTTTGCCTTATTTTTTGACACTGTGCACCCCCCCCTTTTTTTTTTAATGAAGTCAAGACTTTGATGATGTAAACTTTTGCATATTTTGAAGATTTGTCCAACAAAAGGCATTCTCCCTAAAAGGCTTGTAAAATATCAGTTAACATTTGATGTTTCACAGCTGCTGCCTTTAATTTTGCTCTCAAGTGGCTTTAAATTGCATCCCAGTGCGCAAGTACAGCGGCACTTTGCAACAACCGTTTTCGTAATATTTTGACACTAATTTGGTAAAGCTTTAAAGTATATATCAGATTAATCATACATAATTCAATTGATGAAAGTAAAGAATTTTGGTAAATATTTAAAAATATATAATATGAAAATGACATATCAAATGAACGAGAAATTAATCTTAATCAATTTGCAAAATATTTTTAAGATCAAGAAATCCTAGAAAAATTGATCAAATAATTGAAAATCAAATAAACATTGATTTAACAAATCAAGAATAAAAACTCATAAAAATGAAACTGATAAACCTTTAACAATTTTAGAAATTAAAGATCAAATTAAAAAACTAAAAAATGGTAAAAGTTGTGGACCTGATCTTATATGCTATGAAGTAATAAAAAACAGCATATCAATCACGGGGCCAAATGGGCAGGGACAGGAAATTGACCAGCCAATCTCCAGTCTTGTACACCCTTCCGATGAAGTAATATTTCGGCGGCGGTTTTCCAATTTTTAGATTCGAGTTGCACTGACGAGATGTAAATTCATCGAAATGGGGTCTTATATGCAATAGTGAAATTTAAATGTAGTGTTACGTGTCACTCAAATTTAAATGGTCAAATTCCTGAGTGAAAAGATGTTCTCGATAATATCACATCCTAAAACTCTAACTCGGTTGGTCTTTGATTTCAGACGCATATANATATATATATATATATAAAACAGTCTATGGTAGGAACCCAATTTATATGTATATAAATGAAACTTTGGCTGAATATAAGATATATTAGACCCAATTATCTACCGTTAGTTAACTTTATATGTCTATTGTTTTCTATTTATTCCGTCCGGATGTAAAACCCAGAGTACTTTGATCTAAAATCGTTCTCGGCCTTCACGTCGGGAATCACTCCATTGGCTGTTCTGTTCAATGATGAGGATTTTCATTCTATTGAAATCCTCGATACTGTGGTTTGAAAACCTGAAGTGTTGACTCGCGGGCAGAAGTGGTTCTTTACTTAGGTCACTTCTGTGTCCATTCAGACGTTTGTGGAATGATTGCCTTGACTCGCCCACGTATTGGAGATTACAAACGTTACACTGCAGCAAATAAATAATATTTATGCTTTTGCAATTTGTAGTGCAAAATAATTTGAACCTTTTTGTAGTAACCTAGTAGTAACAGATGTCTAGTGCTTACGAACGGTGTTAAAATGTTTTTCAGGGAAGGATGGTATGTGATAACACAAGGCGTTCTTTTGTTTTTCTTTTTTTTCTTTGTTCTTTAGCAAAGTGCTCCTTGGAATGTTTAGGGCTTTGTGAAAACTTTTTTTGATGTTATTGTGTTTATACCCTCTTCGTTTAAGATTGTTTTTGAGTTGACAAAATCGTTTTTGCATGGAGTCTTCCAGATTCATCTTACTCTGAGGGCTTGGCTATATGGAATATTTTTAGTTAGTTGTGCAGGATGATAGCTGCTGGGCAAAAGGTATTGATTTGTATCCGTGGGTTTGCATTATAAATCTCTCGGCAGTTCATCTTCAGAAAAAGAACTGGTAGTATCAAGGAAGGAGATGGTAGTCTTAGATATTTCTGAAGTAAACTTGATAGATGGGTGCAAGTTGTTAGCATGTGAGATACACTTACGTAACTTTTCATCACTCTCAGTCCATTTCATGTCCACATCATCTATAAATCTATACCAAGAAAGCGGTTTTCGATAGACAATTCGAGAAGTTGGTTTTCGAATTTGCCCATAAAAATATTAGCATAGGATGGAGCCATTTTGGTGCCCATAGCGGTTCCATTTACATGTATTTGTAAATAGTGTTCTCCATTGAAAGTAAAATTGTTCATTTTAAGAACTATTGTAAGCATGGTAACAAGACATTCTGTGGGTGGAATTTTGACCGGGTGAGATTCCCAAACTTCTTTGTAAGCTTCGATCCCATCGGAGTGAGGGATGTTTGTATAAAGGGAGGTGGCATCCATAGTGACCAGGGTGGTGTTAGATGGTAAAGGATTCAAGTCCACCATTTTTTGTAAATAGTCAGCGGTATCTTTGATGAGTGATGATATATATATATATAGAAATTTAGTTTCTGCATAATAGAAAGAATATACAAAATCTAATTACATTCCATAACACATGAATTGATGGTTTGACCCCTAAATTATCTAATGTTTACTTAAAGCTTGATGATTCGAACGCAAACACGCATCATGGTCACTAGGCAACAGACTAATATGAAACAAAAATGAATGTGTTCCAAAATAAAGAAATGTTATACGTGAAAATATGTGAGGGCCTCCAACTAATCTTTTCGATCTTAAATTCTGAGTTAGCTGTGTTGGGGTCAAAGATAAACGGAATCTAATTGAAACTTCTTAGAAAATATAACAAAAAGAAAAAGACTTTGTAGTTGTATATAGTTAAATTCGTTGTATTTCTCATAAATCCTATCCAAAGCGTATACTACTGCACTGTAGATATATAAGAATTGGCATAAAAAGACTTTAAATTACCAAACTTCTTCATAGAAACTTGTAGGCCAAAATATGAAAGAATAATGATCATAAGCATGCATGAAGTATTGATTTGCAGAAAAAAAAGAAAATTCGTTGTCAAAATATTGCTGAAAACACAGCTTCATTCAATTTCTTCTAGATGAAAATCCTAACAGTCAATTTTTACCCAAAACTGGGAAAAAAGGTCCTTCATACATATGACTTATATAAGAAAAAAACGGGGCGGTGAATTCGTATAAAAATACGAATTCACCGCCCCGATTTTTCACAATGCTAGGAAAACTGCATAAAAAGTCTTAAAATTCCTTTATACTGAATGTCAAACAGAAAGAATTACCTCCCTTTGCAAAAATCTGACTTTCATTAATTGATTTCAATATTTTTGAGATGCCATTCAAAACCTAGATATTTTGATGTTAGCACTTTGAATTATTTTATAAAAGGACTGCAGTTTCATGATAACATGACTATTCAATTTCTATTTATAATTAAAAAAATTCTAAATCTTTTGTTTATTGGTACCAATTAAAACAAGAAATTTTTGGAGAATATGAAGTTATCCCCCTACTCTAGGTCTACTGCCTTTGGTTTTTTATTTTCAAGAAGTATGTAGAACGAACAACGTTTTTTTTACATGTCGTGAAATTTAGAAGAAAATCGCTGGATTAATAGAGAATTTATTGCCATTTATTCTTGAAATTGTCATGATTTTGACATGTTTTGACTTGTGTTTCAAAACTTTTTGAGAAAGGCTGAATTTCTTAGGGGACTCGTAAAAGATCATAAAATAAAAGATGCTAAATCCTTCAATCTTACTGGATATATTGATGATATTCTATCCATTAATAACGCATCTTTTGCTAAATGGATCTCTTAAATGTATCCGACAGAACGACAGAAACACCAGATCAACATTTTTAAAGAATTTTCATCTCAAAATAGTCATCTCGTTACTAACATTTACGACAAAAGGGGCGATTTCAATTTCAAAACTATCAATTATCAATTTCCCTAGCATGACCATTAATATTCCAGATTCTCCTGCTTACGGAATGCATGTTTCACAGTTGATTCGTTGCGCGAGAGCTAGCCCAAATTAAACAGACTTTTGCATTAGAAATATTTAAGTCCGTTGTCGCTTTATTGACCAAGGCTTCAAAATTCTGTCTTCTACGATCATTAAAAAAGTTCTTTAATAGATATTAGTCCCTTGTGAAAAAATTTGAAGTTTCGGTCCGAATTCTGATTCAAAATTATGTTCTTACTTAATACAGGGATAATCATTTCTTATAAATTGCCTACGACCTTTCAATAGCAATTACTGTTGAGTTGCTACCGGACATGGACTACCACACTGAAAGGGGAGGTTTGGCGCACCATAAAACCGGCTAAACCCATCATTTCTTTTAAAATGCCAGTACCAATTCATATTAAGAATAACAATTTTTTTGTCGGCATTTGTTTTTTGTGTTGTCTTTAAATCACTGTGTTATTTTCAGTTTTGTCTATATCAATTATGTTTGCTATATAGATTTTCCTTTGTGATATCTTTTCAGAAAGAGATGTTTTTTTTCAAATTTCTACATTGGTCTAGTTTAAGGGTAGGGGAAGTAACATGTGCCATTTATTTTAATTGGTTTTGTCTTATGGTTAGATAATGACATTTACCAATCAGCCACCGAACATATCTTTAATACCTCCTTTTAAATTGTCATTAGCAATTGCAGTTTATTTAGTACCGGACATAACCGCAATGGAGGGGGATGTTTGGCGCGCAATAGAACCAGTTTAATTCCCCCTTTTCTTTTGAAATGCCTGTACCAAGTCAGGAGCATTGCGGTCGACATTTTTTCTTGTGGTTTTAACCTGGTCGTCTTTTTTTCTTATTGACTTCCACTCTTGATACCTCTGTTCGGTAATTTTGTTATTACCCCCATTTATCAAGGACTTCAATTCAAGTCCAACAGGTTCGCATCTCATCCAAGATGGCAACCATCGAGAACATAGTCTACCATTGGATCTAATAGGAAACACATTAAAAAATCTTTTCCCCTGGATCCGCTGGAACAGCTACAGCTTTGATAAGATTTGAACATTATGGTCCTTGGCAACTCCCCTTTTAAGTTTGTGAATTTTATGTTGGTACCTCATCCAAGATGATCGCCATCGGAGGACATAGTTAAGTATATGACCATATTAGGGAAATGCATTTTATAATATTCTTCTTTGGAATGGCTTCGACAATTTTGAAATTTTAGAAATAATAGAACCAGCGCCACAACTGAATTATCACAAAAATATTATATTAGAATCACATATATTAATGTGTCCATGAGAAAGATCAGTATTTTAGGTGACTGACTAGCTGGTAAGCTATATAATATGTGTAAAATCATACTATTAAATCGGTCGCACTGTAACGTCCATTGATTAGTCTGGTTATAATTGGCGTAAGTATATATATAAAACATGCATATTCACGGGTTATAACCTACATGCCATACTTTCGAAGATGCGGACAAAACAATTCAACAAATCATAGATGCGGACACTTTTACATGTAAACATCAACAAATTTGTCATTTTCACACCGGAAGAGGTAGGAAATTCACATTATTTAACAATAAAATTAAAAAGGTTCTGTACTTTTCTAGATTAACTCGTCATAAGTTGACGGTGAAAAAGGTTGATCAAAGGTTATACAACTTTGATGGGTTATATTTTAGGTTTCATTCATGCTAAAATATTATTAATGTTACATTTTTGGCAGAATCCATAAACAAATCCTTACAACACAAAAGCAGGCACTCATATTAAACTCTGTTCGGATTATAAAGGTACAAGCAAAAATGCGAAAACAAGGAACGGTACAGGTCATTTTTCGAAGGATGCAGACAGTGTTTATTGAAAGGTGACCATTTTTCGAAGGATGCAGACAGTGTTTATTGAAAGGTGACAAAGTAATTTATACAGTTTGATGATAGATTGAAGAGGAAGCGAGAACCGAACCGTTAATCTAAAACGAACAATGCCAGAGCAATGGCAACATCGGAAAAACAAAGGAACAAAGACATAAAACGAGCATGGCACTGAAAAAAAATGAAGACACACACACATATACAAAAATGAAAAAAAAACACGGACCAACTAAAAAACAATGGGTGATCAGGTACACCTAGAGAGTAAGCATCTCCTACTTCTTACAAGGCACCCACCGTGTTGAACATGTCAACATCGGTAGTAAAGTCAAATCTTGTAGAGGAATTGCAAACTTTCATGGCAAAGAGAAAGATCTGTTATCATCTGTTATCATCTGCGAAACAGATATCCCATAGCAGTCAAAAAGATCGTGATGTCAACCGTAAATCTTCTGTAGTTATGACTTCAAGTTATTGAGTAACAAACCGTAGCTTAAGGATGTAGTAAGGTGAAATTAAAGAAATCTACGATTTTAAATTGATACCATAAATGTAAAGAGCATTGGTTAAGAAATAAAGTTAGCTAAAAATGTTAATAGGTTATGGACCTTGTTTTCGTGGTATTTCACATTTCAGAAATGGCGGGAAAATGCTCTCTTGAACTTTTACCTTAGTATAACATAGACTCATTATTAATTTCTTTCACATGGAAAGAAAATCTTGCTTATTGACCTTAAATGAGCTACTGAAGCCTTTGATGACTAGAAAATTGGGTGTAATGGGGCAAAATATATTACATAGGAATAATGGATAAAACCAGAGAAATCCGAATGGATTTTACGAATTTCATGTTAATAGGTTAAGCATCTCACCTTACTACATCCTTAAGTAGCCTATTTGTAAGATACCGAGCTCTATCACGGTAGTCGGTAGTCACTGTATCCACCACATGCCTTTGAGAAGCGAATGAGTTGGGCGATGTAAGTTGACTTTTGGAAAAGTGAATTCATTGCATTTGTCATACATCCTACAGTTTGTAGGGTACCTATGATTTTCAATTTCAATTTTTTCTTTTGGATAGATAAGATGAAGAAAATCACAAAAGCGCGGATATTTAGTGATAAAATATAATCTATATAACGGAAGCTGAAATTAAAATACTGGGCCAGTGTTGAACTTTATGTTGAAGAAGCCCTTCGTTGAATTAAGCCTCATATGAATGGAGAAAGTGATCGGCTAAAACAGGTGCACAGTTTGTGCCCATTGGAATTCCGATAGTTCATAAAAAGGGCTAGAAGGTGAACTGTCATTTGACAAAACGAAATGAAAAATAGAATGGTTAATTCAAAGCGGACGTCAATTTCCCAAACTAATTTCGATGATAACAGTCCGCCTGTATTTAAGCTTTAATTAAAAAAACTTCATGATGAGATTTTACAACAAGGAAAATGCTAGGGGTAGCTTTTGCCATCACTTTGCGTCTGTCGTCTGTTCTTCAGTCCGTCCCTCGTCCGTTCGTCCGGCGTAAACTTTTCATTCAAAGATCTTTATCTCTGAAACTACTGGGCCCATCGGAACCAGACTTGGACACAATAGTCCTTCGGTAGTCCCCTACAATAAGATATTTTTCAGGTCCGGGCAATATCTAACATAGGCGACATAGTTTTAACATGGGATCCTATGGGAAAACGCATTCAAAAATCTTGTCTGAAACTGCTGAGCCAATTTAAACCAAAAATGGAAACAATCGTCCTCGGATGGTCCCCTGCAAAAAAGTGTTTTTCAGGACCACGGTATATCCAACATGGCCGCCATTGGGGAACACAGATTTAACATTGGATCCTTTGGGAAAACAATTCAAAGATTTTCTCCTCTGAAACTAGTGATCCAATTGGAACCAAACTTGGCCACAATAGTTCTTTGGCATACCTTGCAAAAAGATGTGTTTTAGTTCCGCGCAATATCCAGGATGACCACAATAGTCCTTGGATGGTCACAATGCACACCAGAGTTAGTGAACCATAAAAGCCCAATTGGAGCAGATCTTTGAATGCGTTTTCCATTGACTTCATAGTAAAACTTTAAATGTAGCGTTTTTTTTTTCTTTTTTAGGCACGGACTAGATTGTCAAAGGTACTGCTTAAGGGCTACGACACTAAATTGGGGTAAAAACAAAATTACCGAACAAAGTTTAGAAGAGCCGAAGTCCATGAGACTAAAAGACAATCAGCTGGAAACCATCAGGAAAATGACGACAGCAATAGTCCTGACTTGGTACAGGTATTTCAAGAGAAATGGTGGGTTAAACCGGTTTTATGGCATGCCAAACCTCCAGTTCCATTGCAGTAGTGTCCGGTTGCAACTCAAAAGAAATGATCATCCCAATACTAAGTAAAAAGGAATCTTGAAACGGAGTTCGATCGGAAAGAAACTTCGAATTTTTCAACAAGGGACTGATATCTATGAAGGAATTTTTTAGTGATCGTATGATACAGACTTTTATTGAAGTCCTGGTTGATAAAGCGCCCACGGAGATAACTATGTGTAATGTGAAAGTCTGTATTATTTGTGCTGACTCTGGTGTGACGAATAAACTGTGAATAATAGCGCTTCACAATCAACGTTTTATTATTAAATAATGACAATTTCCTATATTTGTACCTCTTCTGGTGTGAAAATTACAAATTTGTTGATGTTTACATTAAAAAGTGTCCGCATCTACGATTTGTTGACATGTTTTTTTCCGCATCTTCAAAAGTATGACATGTAGGTTATACCCAGTGATATTTCACGGATTTTAGTCTTGATTTCGATCATCAGCTGCCCCGCCAGTAATAAAGTAATCTATATTTAATTATCTATAGCAGACTTGTTAAATTCAACGACAGTATATACTGTACATGTGATTCTTAGTTTTCTTTTCTTAGAAAATATTGAGCAAGATAAAATTCCTTAGTGGAATCAATTTATCTAAAATCCAGTATGGATTCTTATTTTTTGTACTGTATGCATTTTTTACAAATAGTATGTGTTGATTTGTTTATAGAAAACAAACACGGCTGGTTCTGTCAGCGGTTATGTATCGAATGAAATTTCCTAGTGTCTCAGCCAGCTTACTATTGACCCTCTTCTAACAAAAGCACGCTCTAACTGTCTGAAGAAAACAATTAATTATCACGTGTGAACTTTTGATGATGTAACAAAGCAAGACATATTTCTAATTCATTTGAAGGCCACAGTCGGTGGTCCATTGATGCAGGCACATCTTAACAAAACTGGTGTGCTTTGAACTGAAAATTTTCATATTTTACCTTTTGACCTTAAAGTAAAATACATCATCAAATTTTTCCATTTTAACATATAATGTTTACGACTATATTGTGTATGGCATCGATAAATTAAAAATCATTGTTTCTTTATATTTAAAAAAGACTGAAGCGGGGATTGAAATAAACGAGCTACATGTCATTTTTTTATTCTGCTTTTTTATAAGTGCTTGTAAAAACTTAAAATTTGGTAATTTTGTGTCCAACAACTACGACAATATATTAAACGAACGACAAAAGGAAATCATATAATGTGTTATTTATTGCTTTCGATTGTTTTTATTTGGTTTTGGCTCAAATATGAGGTATTTATTTCCTATTGTAATTTACAATTTTGAATTAGGAAATATTTCCTCAATGTTTATTTTGTACTACAGTACGTAGGCAAACACCAAACGCACCACAAATGCACTGCAGATTCAAAAATTAGAAACATAGCCTTTCTTTCACAAATAATGGTAATTATAATAAAAAAGATAATAAAAATAAACAAAAATATTTGTTCATTAAAGCATTCGGAATATTCATTGTTATTAACATTCATACGCAGGAATTTTTAACTATTTTCAAGAAATTTTAACGTCGGGTGGAACAGTTAACTGTTTACCGATTTCCGGTCGAACTGTTCCATGCGCAAACTAATTGAGCAGTGCGACGTCATTCAACTTTTACTCGTATACCCTTTTTAAAGGCAAGATTTTTTTATTTGTTTATATAATATTTTTATTATTCATTTAAGTTAATAAAACAGTTATTTCATGCCCCGTTTCAGGGCCTCGATGATGAAAATGACTCGCAAACTGTTGCCTTCAGCCTTCGGATTTAGGCAACAGTTTGCAAGGCATTTCCATCACATCGGGACAATAGTTATAACTGTTTCCTTCAAGGGCATGAAATAACTGTATATTGTTTTAATCAAAAGTAAAACGAGTGCTGTTATTGAACGCTCCTTTTCTGTGTAAAAATTTACTATGCTAGGATTGTGTCGCTCTACTGTTGTTATTGTCACTCAGAAAAATTATCACAGTTGACAGAATGTTAATATTCCATCATTTGTGATACACTCAGAGATCGTATCGAATTTGAATTTTGTACGGACTCCCTTTATACTAACAGTATCACACGTGGAAATAATCACGCGTAACCTTTCGGATTAAAAATCTGAGGTGTTTATGCTACTCGTATTTCATTTTATTTACATTATATCGATCTTCTTATTATTTTATATCTGAGCTTCTGTTTATATTTTTTTTTTGTTATTGTTTCCCTTGCCTCAGTTTGAATTATTTCATAATGGCATACTTTTCAAAATCGAAATTTCAATTTTTCCACCGTAATTTGTTTGCTCTGTTTGTTGAAAATATTTATCACGACATTATCTGTTATAGACAGATGTTACACATCTATTCGTTGATAAACTTTTTATTTTTCCAATGTAACAGAAGAGCACTTGTCAACTAATCAATACCCTGCAGTTACGATTTAAATGCGCATGCGCAAAATTTTGTTTCATGTACCATTTTTTTTTTCTTAAATAGACTGAGATCTTTTAAATTAGCATGTACATTCAAATATTGTCAACTTTACGCATTAAATCAACCAGTTTTGGACGATAACCGGTTCTCGATGATGATCTCCAAAATTATCATCATCTTTTCATGTGCACTCATTGAAAACCCTAATTATCAGAGCGGAATATTGCAAAAAGAAAATCTTTTTTATAGAACAAATGTGATATGATTTCCTTCAAATGCGTTTTTCTCTTGATTTTGCACCAGATTTGCACATTACAAACATGAGAGAAAAGACTAAAGGACTTACAGTCATACATTTTGTTGTAATACAGGTCCTCCATACATATGTTACTACCATCGACAAAAATAAGTGAAGCTTCAAAACAATAACAAAGGTTAACATTTCGTTCGATGTTGTTGTTTATAGAATGCATTAAGGTTTTTTTTTTCTTCAATATTTTCCAATGAATTCTTAATAACGCCAACTTCATGAAACCATTTCAAAAGAAGTTAAATCTTAAATCTCGTAGTATATAAATGCAAAACGGATAAATCGTCGAAACAGGTAAAACTAGGGTATACTTACAATATGCAGCTGTGCTCAAACTCGTATCTATATGGAACGTCAAATCATCTGGAAATGTAACGAAAAAGACAATTTTACAGAACTTTTAAATAATGATATTTATTTAACAACAACCACTATGAAGAAGTTCGATACGTCAAAACCTATGCTTTGTTTTGTCTCAACATAGACGCGGACAAACAATACAATTGAAAACAGCAAGAAACCTTTTGAATGAAACAATTGAGTACCCCCTATTCTAATTTTTATTTAAGAATTTATATGCTGTTTCACCTTGTTTATGTTACTTTTTATTATTGTTTTCAAGAACTGGTATTCTGTTTCACAAATTCTATTTGTTATGTTCTGGAGGTTCTTAAATAGCTTGCTAAATAGATTGGGTTTCTCTGATACATTATATATCCATGTTAGAAATGATTGTTTGTTTTTCCTATGCTCTGGTATTCGACCTTGTTATGTGATAGAATAAAGATAAAAATAAATAATAGAATAAAGGTGCTGTTACATGTTCACAATACAATGGACCTAATTCGTAAACATGCGATAATATTAGTTGATGATAAGGTTATGTCAATATAACAAAATATTTTGGCTTTCAATTTAGATAATCTCTTTAAATTTTTTAACATGTGAGTTCATGGTCTTCCAAATGTTCAGTTGTCGACAAGGCTATATGCAGAAATTAAATATACAGAAAGTTCGGTTTTTAGTTATTTGTTCCCACTGGGTCCATGCTTCTGCTGGTGGACTGCTAGTCCCCGAGGGTATTCACAAGCCCAGTAGTCAGTATTTCGGTGCTGACCCGAAAGCAGATTTATTTGGAAAAGTGCAAAACCTAAATTTTCGTAAAATTTATTGAAAAACTAAGAAGTATCTCCCTCGTGAAAAGCTCTATGCTTAGCTGTTTTTTGGTTTTCAATTTAGATCCCATTAGTTATTTGCTCTTTATCGGTTTTTTAACATCATTGAGTTTATGCTCTTCCAAATGTTTAGATTTTATCTGCACTGAAGAAGATGTAGGTTGTCACAATGGTCATATGCAGAAATTAAATTTACAGTAAGTTTGGTATTTAGTTACTTGAAGTGTAATGTGGGCTCTTTAGAAAGTAAAGTAGAGAGACCACAAAATGAAATAAACAACACTTGATAACTTATTGCAGTAGATGTTTTTCGATATCATGACGAAATAATCATTGAAAAACCAATAAAATCGAGAAGTGTGGGTATTTGTTTGAGAAACAATAGTATTCACACTGGTTATGCGGCTAATCGAGTGAATGTTAAGTTAGTTTTATATGTGGTTACAGCGATGATGGGTCCGTTAATTGGAGTAGGTTACTGTCAGTTAAGCAGAATTTATCAACATAAATGTCATTCAAATTTTCCTTTTTTCTTAATGCATACAATTCATAGGAAAGTAATGTATGTGTCTACCAGTGTAAAAATAATGTGTGAATGTTGTTGTAATAACATATTTTGTGATAATAGGTTACAAACCACCAATTCATTTCTTTAACATTTTCAACTGAAATTCCCCATATTCAAATCTGTCTGGACAATTTATCTTAAGTTTAACCTGTATGAAACCATATATTCTCCGAAAGGTGCATATCTCTTCAACATCATATCAAAATTTCAGCATACCTTTAAAGCCTTCTAAGAGAGTTCGGAAGGTTGGAAAAACCCTATCTATAAATATACACGATTACGGCCAAAACATGACGCATTGATAGTGTACCGGTAAACCCCTGTGATAAGTACTCAAAGGATCATTCTAGTCAATTAACCTTGGTCTCAAAATAAGCCTGATACATCAATGTTCAAACAGGTGTATCATATGTTTCATTCCAACATTTATTTTTTAAGGTGCAAGAATTCAAAGTTATATTTAGATTCTAAAAGAGCTACTTTTTCATTTGTTCTAAGCGCTGATTGGCTGAATTGGTGGTTTGACACCTTAATTAAGGTTACAAACCACCAATTCATTTCTTTAACATTTTCAACTGAAATTCCCCATATTCAAATCTGTCTGGACAATTTATCTTAAGTTTAACCTGTATGAAACCATATATTTTCCGAAAGGTGCATATCTCGTCAACATCATATCAAAATTTCAGCATACCTTTAAAGCCTTCTAAGAGAGTTCCGAAGGTTGGAAAAACCCTATCTATAAATATACACGATTACGGCCAAAACATGACGCATTGATAGTATACCGGAAAACCCCTGTGATAAGTACTCAAAGGATCATTCTAGTCAATTAACCTTGGTCTCAAAATAAGCCTGATACATCAATGTTCAAACAGGTGTATCATATGTTTCATTCCGACATTTATTTTTTAAGGTGCAAGAATTCAAAGTTATATTTAGATTCTAAAAGAGCTACTTTTTCATTTGTTCTAAGCGCTGATTGGCTGAATTGGTGGTTTGACACCTAATAGACGAGTTTCCAATTGGTGAATTTTCCCGGAAAATTTTGACGTCACAATATAGATTTTTGGACGTCACAATGCTGTATGACGCAATTTACTCCAATTGACCCCAGGTCCATCGGGGTAATTCATTCATAAAATGAAATTGGAAATTCGTCTATTGTACCATTTAAACGCATTTTAGAAAAGCGTGTTGCTCACCACAACATTTGTACCCTTACAGATGTAACCAAACTTCAGTTTTTATGAGAAAAATACTCTTCGCGATTTTAGCTTTACTATATAGATCCCATTGGTAATTTGTTCTCTATCATTTTAGCTTTGCTATATAGATCCTATTGGTTATTTGTTCTCTATTAGCTATTACACTTATTTCCGTAGATGGATTTCCAAATGTTTTTATTTGATCTGCACTGAAGAGACATGAGTTGTCGAAATGCGCATATGCAGAAACAAAATTAACAGTGACCCCGGTAATTTGTTATTTTCAAACATCTTGTAGAAACGGTCAAGTACATTTATTTCTTTTCTTCATACAGACTCTCAATGAGCAGAAAATAGCTAACTTATAAATCCCCATTACATCATAACTGTAATTTACTGGTAGTCATTTCGTTTGGATGTGGAATTGTCAAACACAATCTGAAGAACATTGTGACTGTTTAGTTGTAACTGGATGAGTAATATCTTGAAGGTTTTTTCTATAGGGACCACTGCTAAACTTTGATTCCATTGGTGGTTATCCTGGATTAGTTGCTGATCTGCCAGGTATTATTTTGAAGGGAACTGTCTAAGAAATGTTATGACTAAGTTTAGTTAAAAGTCGATTAAAGAACGTTTCATATACGATCCAATTTTAAGAACACTGTGTATAAAATTTATGAAAATCTGTGTAGATGATTTCAAGTTATCATACAACATTGAGCTAATTCTCAAAATACGCACTTTTTCATATAAATACTAAGTTTTTCCCCCAAATTGTTTCAGATTTTCCTTAAAAGTAAAAGGGAGACTCCTTTGGTCATGTCCAATCTTCAATATAAAAATCATTTAAATCCCTGAAGGCAATCGCAAGTTATCGCACGACATAGTGATAATTCTCAAAATATGCATTTTTTCATATAAAAACTAAGTTTTTTGCCAAAAGTTATTTTCTGATTTTTCTCAAAAACAAAAGGGAGCCTCCATTGGTCAATTTCAATCTTGAGTATAAAAATCATTTAAATCCCTGAAGGCAATCTCAAGTTATTGTACGACATAGTGTTAATTCTCAAAATATGCATTTTTTCATATGAATTTTTTTTCCCAAAAATCTATTTTCTGATTTTTCTCTAAAACGAAAGGGAGCTTCCTTTGGTCAAGTCCAACTTTGAGTAAAAATATCATAAAAATCCGTGAAGGCAATCATGAGTTATCGTACGATATAGAAAATGCTGACGGACAGACGGACGGACGGACGGACAGGCTGATTATCATAGGGCGCCGCCATTTCATAGCGGGCCCCTAAATATCTTTTAACAGTGGTCAAGTGTGGTTTCAGTTGACAAAGTAGTCTCAGAGGAGGTTTCTGCTGGTGGCTATCTAAATTACAAACCTAAAAACTTCTACGGGGAGAAACAAAAGGCCATTTTCAACAAGTTTGGTTCCGATTGCTCATGTACTTTTAGAGGAGAAGATCTTTGAGTTAGTTTTTTTTAAACAGAGTCCATTGTTAACCCAAATTTTCTGTTGGCAGCCATCTTAGATGAGGTGAATACTTGCCAGACACATTTGAAGGACCAACTAAGGACTTAATAACCGGGTTTCATTCCTTTTGGCCAAGTTGCAAAAGAAGAAATCTTTGTGTTTTTTTCGTAAGGTCCAATGTTAAACAAACTTGCTGCCATCTTGGATAAGGGGCGGACTTGTCGGATACATTTTGAAAAATCACCATCCGAACATTATTGTAAACGTCTAACCAAGGCTGGTATTTCACATTCCTTATTTTACGGTAATGTTTTACATAAGAGTATATTTAAGCTCGCCTAACAAACTTTTAAAACCTTAAAATCGTCTAGTTCATAAGGATTATAATTACGATATTGTCGTCAAGTCATTACGTATGGCCTTCTTTGGTATCAACATTGATTTTTATAGGGTCTTTGCATTTTAACTAAACACATTCTAAATTTTCAAAATCTGTATTGCATGGACACGGGTTATGTATTCCGTTATATGCATGAAATCATTATGCTAAACTCCTCACAGGAAGGGATCTTGGTGGAAGCTGTATGCTGAGGGTACATAACTTACTTTGTCAGTTGGTAATGGGTCTGGAGCTAGCATGTCAGTTAACTGCTAGTAGTCTCTGGTGATTTCATGTTTATGTCCGTATATTTAGTTCTTTCAGTTTCATTTTTCACAACTGACTCCTGTTGCCAACTGAATTTTACTGTTGTTACTATTGTTTTTTTATTTATCACATTGGCTATAGAGGGGAGGGAGGTTTGGGCCCAAAAAACTAGTTTAACCCCACCGCAGCAGGTTTACGCCTGTCCTAAGTCAGGAAATTTATTAAGCCTTTGTGTGTCTTGTCTTTTTTCTAGTTAGTTTACTTTATGTCTACAGGAGTCTAGGATGATGTTCATTTCGCTGAACTAAATTACTCTTTATTCAGGGGCCGACTCCGACCTGCCGTTGGGTGTGGGGTTTTCTCACCGTTCATTGAAGATCTTATGGTGGCTTTGAGTTGTTATTACTCCCTTTGGGTCGTTGTCTCTTTGACACATTCCCCGTTTTCCTTCTTTTTTCTATTACATTTCAGCTATTTATAAATTCACAAGCTTATACATATACTCAATGCACAAATGACCTACAAAATCGCTTTCCTAATGTTTAAAATGATTTGCTGAAAACACTTTTTCTATATAAAATTCATGAAAAACTTTAAAAGTTTACATTTTTTGCTAGATTATTTTTTCTGATCTTCAATAATAATTAAGTACACTAAGCTGACAATATTTTTGGCCTACAGTTGGGCCGTCACTTCAGTGAAAAGTCAAATGCAAACTCTTAACTACAAAAATTAAGCAGATATCGATCAATCCTGAACTGAAATAATACTGTGCGTTAACAATATTGGATTATGAATGCGGCAGATATCATTATTGTAATCAAAATATGCTATGATCAAATAGTTGATTATATACGTTCATTAGTTAATATTTGATAATTACTTATTCCATAAATACTTTTTTGTACTTTCCGTATACCGTCAACAATCCTCTGAAATGCAAATCGTGATTGATTAATGCTTTAAAATGTCGTCTCTAGTCAAGAAGCAAATACGTGGTACGATAGTATTGTATGTGGGGTATTTTGATGCAATTAAAATCAAGGGCAAAACTTCAATTAAAATTATCATGATATCAAGTACAATATTTGATTATGTTCTTGTTATCATGTTTATGAGAACGTGCAATTGAGAAATTATTAATCAAAAACTTTGGAAACATATTACCTGTATGCACAACTTTGCAACAAGCAGAAGTATAAACAAATAACGACCTTCCTTAGCTATAGTAGTCCTTTACAAGCCCGCGTAGGTGGGCATATAATAGTCTTTTTTGTACAATGTTTTTACAGATCGTCCCGATTATCAGTCCTCGACCAAAATCACATCCTCGGCTTCGCTTTCCTTTGAAAACCGGAAAGATGTGCAAAAAAGTCATATGTTTATCACATTTTAAACAGAAAAGCATAGTCGGCTACATTCTCATTAACTGTCTTTTAAATTGTAACCAACTCATTAACGGACGGAAAATTTGTAATATTAAAAAAAAAACGATTTGAACCCTTTAAAATGAACGAAGAATATTTGAATGTCTACAGTTAAGCTATTCTAAATTAGATATTGGGTCTAGTACAAAAATAAACCTTTTTTTTCAAAACAAATATATTTTTCTGATTGATATTTGCCAAAATTGTTACTAAAATTGTACTAGGGTACATCATCGCCTTTTAGTTTTCTGCCAATATGTTGAAACTTGTGTTAGTGTACGCTAGCGTAATGATAATCGCACTGCAGACAAACGCATTTTGTGAAATAACGATTTATTTAAACTGAAATCGAATTTATCAGAAAATTTCAAGACATAAATTGAAATTTACTCGCAACTGACCCGTAACCAACTCATATTAACTGACCCATCTTCGTTGTAGCCACATATAAAACATATTTATGGACAATTCACCCGATTAGCCGAATGACTAGTGTGGTGTTAAAATGTGTGAAGAATATAGAAAGAAACACAAGAAAAACTTACTATCCTTGACATATTAATATTAAAATCAAAGGTCGATGTCATAAAAAAACACCATGAAACTGGAAACACTTCTTCATGATAAACCCACATAATAAATATCATAAATCAAGATCATTAGATTAAAGCTAATTGGCAACACTTAAAACATTTAAATTATACCTTCTACAGTTCAAAGTCATATATGAAGCTCACCTAATGCTAATAGACTGATAAACCACATGTTCACCATCTAAGGCCTAGATGAAAGATAATTAGTCATGGCCAGTTCCAAAAAGCAGTTGTTTGTCCCAAAGGTATAAGCTAAAAGTCAAATGAAGATTTCCATTCTATACATTTCTAAAGCTGATAGGCGTAAGTCTAAAATCTATGTCGAAAGGAAAAAACGTTCTGGCCGAGGAATGCCTACATCAATGGAAAATCAGTTATTTGGCCTAAAGGTAGAAGTTCAACGTCATATATAGATCACATTGCTATCGGACACACCCTCTTATGATGAGAGGCTGACATGCCAAATACCTTTAGTGTATGCTAAACGATAAAAGTTCTCGTCCGGAGAGACCAACACTATGAAAATAATTATTTGATCTCAAAGTCAAAGGTCAACTCACTTAAGTTCATTATGAACGATGCACCCTTATCAAGATGAAAAACAAAGATGCCTAACATCATGAACATAGTAAGTCTATGTCAATAGAAACTAAAATAATGGATAGGATGTATAAGAATATAAATAAAAAAAATTAAAGGTAAAGCACTATTTCGTCCGTCGAAGAGGGACATATATATTTTTGAATGAGTCGCAAGCATTATTACATTATAGTTTCCAACTACTAAAAGTGAATACCTTGTTTTTGTACTCTATATCTCATCTGGTCCTTTAAATGATTCTGTCAGAAATTTCTTTTAAATATATACATAACTGTTGATCGTTTTGCTAAACTATAGGGTTTCTGACTTACCAGACGGCTGATTAATAAAAGATTTTAAAGATGCAAATTAATTTCATTTTTCACTTTCCAATATCACAAGAATCAAATTAAACAAATGATGTCATTTATCCTACCGGCTTCACCTAAGATCATGAGGGATAATGAAGTGGCCCAGCAACGTTGTTAGTTGCAAAGTTGTCTTGGTTGTTCATCAGTCTAACGGCAATGCTCGCTTTCAACAATTTGTTTATGTCACAGTAAATGTGTGTAATTAGGAATTACGTGTATTTACTAATTTTTTTAGTAATTTCATGTAATTACTAGATGATTTAGGAATTACATGAAATTCCTAAAAAGTCTAGTAATTTCATGAAATTACTGAAAAAAAAATCTTGAATTTTACACACATTTACTGAATTTACTTTTGAAGAATAAACAATCATAGATCATGAAAATTTATGTATTCAGCAAACCAAACATATTTTTGTAGTGTAACAAGACTTTGAGGCTTAATGATAATATAGCATTATGTTCTTTTGGCGATTACTTATTTTGACTTGTGGTACTGTTATAACACACAGAAGACCAGCTTTCAGTTTTCTAGCTTTGTGCATTCAGGTTTCAAAATACTTGTAAATCTTCAAAATTGATTGTTCTTTTGCCACCTGACGAACAGTTATTACCGAATGTCGAAGGTTTCGAAAAGCAGCACTAGCGTTTCTTTTCAAGAACACGGCAAAAATTGGTTCTTGGAGTGTGAGCCATAAAACAAGCCAAGTTGGTCAAGTCAAATTGGACATAGGATGATCTTTTTTATATTAGTATTTATTGTATTTTAAAAATTACTTAGTAGTTTTTTTCTCAAACTTCGAGTTTAAAGATACATGGATAATGTATGTTTCATCATTTGTGTTGGCATTCAAACATTTGTTATCACAAGTGTATCTTGTTTTTGTGATGACTTTCTATGTAATCTTTTGCAATGAAGCTGGGGAACCTGAGCCTTTCAGCCGTTTTGACATATTAGTTATGACTGGATGCATCGAATGATAATATGGCTGACAAACCTTAAAATTTATACGTCAATCTGACATGATTTTTTTTTATTGTATATTAATATCACATCAAACCTTGTATTTCATCTGCAAATCAGTTTTAAGAAAGAATAGCTATTTTTTTTAAATTCAAGTTCAATGGAATTCTGGAACCTGTATTAGTTCCAACAACTGAATTTGCAAATGAGCAAAAATTCAGATTTCACGATATGACTTTTGTGTTCCAAGATTGACACTTCTGATAATGCACATTAAGTTTTTCAGATCCCTTGAAACAGGGATTAGGAATCGCTTACATGACATTACATCTAAAAATAAAGGTTTCAGTGCCTGGTTTATACCCTTGGCCATCCTATCAGCCTGTATCCCATGATCCTTTTTTTTTTATAAAATTCATCTGTAAATATCATTTCCTTGCTTTCTTGAGCCCCTTTTACATGTACAGTGCCCTGTTTTTGTCTTTATGTTGTTATCGTCCACTAGCTTGAGACACTTGTGCTTTTGTCGGGCAAAGGATGACAGTTATTGTAAGAACACTTTGCCAGTTTAATTAATGTTTGTTGACAACCCCGCATCCATAAACAAAGACATGGATGTAGCGTTGCTCGACAATTAACAAAGAATTCCGCTCAAACCGGTGCTAGGGGCCGTCTTGAACTTACAATAAGGTATGAGGAAAGCACATTTTTGAAGGCCTCATGGTGACTTCAAGATGAAGAACAACAATAAAAGCGTTGTTCCTTTGCTTGTTTTACCACTTTGTCTCATGTGCATTTACTCCATATCCTTTCATTCACAAGTAAATGGCTTGTATCAAATATGAACAGTCAGATTTAACACAGTGAGTATTTTGTTGCCTTCTCAATATATTCCAAAATATCTCAGTCTCTATAATACATACCAAAATTTTGTATTTAAGTATAACAAAATACTTAACATGCTTACATGCTTACATGCTCGGGATAGCCGGTACCAAGGCCGGCTAACCCGAGTTCCTATCGTTATCTATGTTTGTCTTTTGTCATTTTATTGTTTTTCTTGTGCAGTTCCCTGGTTGATTGTGACATATGATTGTAATGTTCGGCCATTGTAAGTGTTTACTGTTATCTTTCCTTCATTAATTTACAATACGATATAAGTAAATTTAATGAAGAATTTATATTTTTTTTATATTAGTAAATGTGTGTAAAATTCTCGAGAAATTTCAGTAATTTCATGTAATTACTGACAAAATTCAATAATTTCATGTAATTACTAGACCCTTTAGGAATGACATGTAATTTTCAGTAATTTCACGAAATTTCTAATTACACACATTTACTGTAACATATATATAACGTTAATATTCATTTCGGTTTGAAAATCCGTATAAATCTTTATTTTTATTCATCGTTGCGTTTTGATTTATAATGGATACAATTTTTACAAAGAAAAAAAATTATATTTGAGACGTTTTCTGCTTTACACGGTTTCAGATATGTCCACTTAATAGTATCTGTGAATATCCTGGTTGGCGGATTAATTATAACTTTGGCAATATTAGCTAGATTTTTTTAAAGAAATGTCAGTTGTCTTTAACTTTGGTTCGTAATTTCGGCAATGGTTATAATTTTTCTCAATAACATATTTAGTTGTATTGTGAATACTAGATGGTCTTCAAAAAGTCTAAAGCGGAATTCGCCAAAGTGCCCTATAGCTCTCTACCTTTTTTCTTTTATGATCTGATATTTTAGCCATCTCAATCAGAAAATCAAAACAACTTAAAGCTTTTTCACTTAAAGCTAAAATTCTGTCATTATGGACATGATACACAAATCATTTTGGATTGGAGTAAAACTTTTCTCAAATAAGTAGTTGAAAGTAAACTATAATAAACTTTCATTGGGACACTGACACGTCATACATAAATAATGATATGGTGACGGCCATAAAATTTCCGAAACTGAGAGTAACATCAGATGCTCCAGAAGAGTAAGCATGCCCTGCTCTGTTAACAGCAAACAAGGAAAAAGTCAAAATCGGTAAAATCAAAACATGGGAAGACATGCATCTAGCTGAAAATGTCCATTTTTATTTGGGACACTGACACGTCATACTTCTCAATGATGTTATGGTGACGGCCATTGAATTTCATGAAATTGAGATTAACATCAGGTGCTTCGGAGGAATAAGCATGTCCTGCTCTGTTCACAGCACCCGTCACACTGTAAGTTAGTCAATCTAGCAAAAAGTCAAATTCGGTATATTCAAACCGGGAAGACCTGAATCTAGCTGAAAATGTCGACTTTCATTTGTGACACTGACCCGTCATACTATAATGTTATGTTGCCGGCCATAGAATTTCCTGAAATTAACATAGGTGCAACAAGTCCCTGACTAAACAGCTTCAGGGACAGTGTTTTTGCTCTTTTCACAAAATCACAGTACAAACTACACGCTAGACATTAATGAATCACCTGTGAAATGTACATTCTATGGCTTGAGAGGTAGGATTATTGCTGCTTAGAAAGGGAAAGGTCACAGTTGGGAAGTTAAAATCATCACGCCTGTCACGTCAATATACAACAAAAGATGCAGGTACGAAGTTGAAGTAGGTGTATCAGTTGTTTCGTGAAAATTTCTCATTGGAATAGATCTGATATAAATATTCCTTAAAATTTTGATAATTAAAGGAAAGTACATCGTCTATGTAACAGACTCTGAAATAAAAGGACTGGGCTAAATGTTTTATATTTTTTATTTTATATTTTTATGTAGCAGCCCTTGTAAAAACTTGGCCTTATGCAAGTAAAGGAAAAGGTCAACTAAAAGTGGCGCACAATTAGTTCCCATTGGAATCCGTATTGTCTGTTGGAAAACGCGACCTCCGAATTCGACAAAAATATTGTCCATCAAAAATTCTAACATTTTGTGTGCTTCTTATTTCAATCAGTGTGTTTTTATGTTTTGTCTTTCATTTTTACGACAAAGGTGTTCCTGGGTTCTCCATTTCTAGTGCAGGAACATTAATGTATTAAAGAATGTAATGTATTAAATCTGCAATTACTGTTTTGAGTTTATAGTGTTGCTGGTTGTATAAGATCTTATAAGTTTAGACATTGAAAAAAGAAACAAAATATGAAAAGAGATTGTGCAATACTGGAACAAATGGAATTTCACTCTATTTTGAAAACAGACTATCCCACATATTATATATTTGTTGTCTATCTTATCTAATCCAGGGGATTCATGGATTTATACTTAAAAATAGTTTATAGAGTTAGATAATTTCAAATTTAAAGCCAAAGGATATTGAAAATGTCTCGGTCTAAAACAATTTTTGAGAGATTCATTGAGATACTTTTTTAATTTAATTCTTATACAATGGAACATGTCGTGGCGCAAGTATTTTGTTCGTATTGTTTCTCTGCTGCAAATCGAAGAAATGAAATAAGTTTACAAAGAATTTCTATTATTAAAGGTATCATATATCAAAACGATCTCGTCAAGGAAATAATAAATTTAAAGCAGTTGATGAAATGAGGGACTACTATTATTACAACAGACTGTGGTTTTTTTTACCAAACACTAGTATATTGTCCATTACTGTAAATTGCTGTAATTAACGTCTTATCAAAAGCATTCAATAACAGTTCATAATTAAACGATGAATGTCTCAAAAACTGCGATCTGTATATCAAATGAAATGAAATATCGGTTTGTCAAAGTCATTTTTTTATTTTATACTTCTGTACTTTTAGTAAGTTTATTTATATTAGACGAGATATACTAGCTAACATGCAACTCGCCTGATAAAAAGAATGCATCGGCAGACTATTTTAAACTAATGTTCTCATTACAAGCCTCCATATTTTGTAATGCTTTGACAAGTTTTCTGTTCTGTTTTAATTTTTATTGTTATCTTTATGCCTTTAAAATGAAGGAAAGAAAAATGTATTTATCTAATTGAATGCATACAAACCAGGTGTAACAGGATAGTCTTCTTCTGAAATCTTAAAACAACCATTGACATGATGGCATCTAATGGTTATAAAAAAAATTAAAAAATATCGTCAAATATCATGCATGTACCAAACCAGCAATAATTTTAAACTTTGACCCTATATCTGTATTCCATTTTCGATCAATCTCCATATTTATCTCCATATTTTAATACGTAAATACCAATATCACAACTTAAGAATATCACAGCATAGGGAAGCGAAATTCAATCAGCTAAGCTTTGTCTTATTAATCAATTGTCTAGAAAGCTATTTCTTAGTAGAATAAGTGTAAAATGCATAACACATATGATGAAAGTGTACTTGATATCATATTGCATTTGATATTATATTGTGAAAGATTTTTATTGAAAACATTTTTGACGAGTAATTTAGAAACAAATCGCAGAAGAAATAGACAAATGTTAACTTAACAACGAGCCTGCAGTTTTGAGCAGAACCTCCTATTTACAACGGGATACTATGACTAAAATTCAAAAAGAACAAGCAGTCGTTCTTTTTAATGAAATATTCCCAATATATAATCAATGCAACTTTGGTTACTAGTGTTTTTTTATCAAAAACTTCTTGTTTTAGTCACTGCATGAATTTGCATTTTACAAAGATCCAAGTACTCACAGGCAAAATTCAGTTGGACATACATGCAGAGATCGAATTTCAAAAAGGAAGTAACCTTAGAGCTGCGCATTAATAAATATGGGTTGTAAACAGCTATACACATTCAAAAGGACACTGCTCAACAGTTTGAAGTTAACACTTATACGGATATTTGTTCGAACGATTTTTTTGCTTAATTTCTTCCCATATTTTCAGTGTAACTTTTAATCTATGTGTCTTGAACAGATCTGGTGTTGCAAAACAAGATTTGTATACAATAGTTTGCGGCAATGTTTTCATAATATGACCTGATGACCACACAGAGATAGGGTATTACTCTATGCAGTACACAATTGCCGCATTTGTGAGTCGGCAAGTTTCAAGATGAAGAGAACAGATCAGATTTTCATGAAAGAGTAAATTTATGTCGATATAATTTGAAACTCTCGTTTTTCACCATACATTCAAAACTTTAGCTTCAAATTGCTACTGTAATTTTTTTTTTTTTTATGATTGATTGATTAGTTAGAGTTTAACGTCCAATGAGCAATATTTCAGCTATATCAGGACGAGAACAAGTTAATCAATTCAAAAAATTGAAAGTATCAGAAGAAAGAAATAAAGGTGGAAGGGACAACCTGGGCAACGACTTTTGACTGCCACTGGAAAATTGGAGAAATGGGTAGGGGCAGGAAATTTAGCCTTCCATACTTTTTTATGAATATCATACGTAATGTGATATTTACATCAAAGGACCAGTTCTAAATTTTGGTGCATCCTAAAGATGATGGTCTAATATCAAGGTAGTTGCCACCATTGAATGAAAGTAAAACAAATTTCATAAAAGTGTTCTTAATTAGAAGAATTCAAGGAGAGAGATGACAATAAATAAGAAAAAAAAACAGGTTCATGGGCTTGATTTTGAAATACAATAAATTAGGAATTTGGCGGCAGATATTCATTTTCTAGGTTTTTCATAGGCTTTGAAAAGGAATTTGAAAGTTTTGAAAATTGATTGAAGGAGTTATGTCAATTTCTTAAAATTTCGTCTAACCAAAACTCCTTAAAAATAAATCCTTCAAGAATACAACATGAGTGGTGGGTGTTTACTGGCAAGAAATTCTACATGTTATGATATATACAACGACAGAGGAGTCTTAATATCTGAGTTAAGGAATTCCAATAGAATTATCAGAAGAGAATAAAAAAATGGAATTTCATGTCTAATGCTAATCCGATTGTAGGTGTACTGTTTGTTCAATATTTAATGATATATATTTGACGTATCATGCAACTGAGACTTATAGAGAATATTGAATACTTGTTTGTCTTTGTCTATTACCACAGCAAACTGAAAAAAATGTAGAATTTTTCGAAATACAGTTACTTAAAGGCTTAACATTTTTCAATGAGCTACTAATATACATTTCAGGAAATTAGCGGACATCGGACTGTGAACAACGATGTTGACAAAAGATGGGTCATCTCAAGAGTTTTTATCATCAGATAGTAATTATGAATATTATGAACATCATAGCATTAAAAATGTGCTATATTTTACTTGTTTTTATGACTTACAAGAACTTTTAGACACACCAACAATATTTAACCCCAAATTAAAAACGTACTGTTCCACTTTTTATATGAATTATAATGACCTCCAAGTCGAATCGACCGTATGCTTTTAAATATTTTTGACACATATATAACAATATAAGAAGCATAAGTGATACGGCTAAAACACACAAATATACTGATTTCCATAAAGCCTTCAAAATTTCTGTTATGACTAATTTTTCATTGCGATTGCAAAAAATAGATAGTGTAATCATCAAAGTAGGATCCAGGTATGAAGTTGGGGGGGGGGGNGGGGGGCTGAATGAAAAAAATCATCGGCCGTAGTTTTGCTGGCATTTTTATGCAAATATTTGGCAAGCCCACATTTTACCCTAAAATTTTATATATTTTTTTTGTTTTGTTTTTAGGGGGCACACGCCCTCTTGTCTCTCAATGAATCCGCCTGTTCATGGAACTTCTTACTCCTCACTTCATGAAATCCATGTATGAAATATTGTGAAGGGATATGAATTTTTTAATTAGATGTAATTCATTTAGACGAAGTACAACAATGAAAGCTTTGCTTGGTTTTACCATGTATTTCTCATAGACTCTGTCTCATCTGCATTTACTCTATATCTTTTCATTTTTCTTTTTTTTTTTATGTATATTTCTTCGTGTAAAATATATGTGAATAAAACGTACACGAGAAATAATTTAAACTTCTTTTGCTTCAACATTCAACTGTGAGATAATTGTTACGAACTGTAGCTTAAAACACTCAAATACGATATATTTTTAAGTGGGGTATCATATCTATATTGATTATTTATTATTTATTATTTCTGAAATCTTAACACAACCATTGACATAATGGCATCTACTTGTTATCAAAAAAATTTAAAAATATCGTCAAATATCATGCATGTACCAAACCAGCAATTTTAATTTTAAACTTTGACCCTATATCTGTATTCCATATTCGATCAATCTCCATATTTAATACATAAATACCAATATCACAACTTAAGAATATCACAGCATAGGGGAGCAAAATCCTATCAGCTAAGCTTTCTCTTATTAATCAATTGTCTAGAAAGCTATTTCTTATTAGAATAAGTGTAAAATGCGTAACACATATGATGAAAGTGTACTTGATATCATATTGCATTTGATATTATATTGTGAAAGATTTTTATTGAAAACATTTTTGACGAGTAATTTAGAAACAAATCGCAGAAGAAATAGACAAATGTAAACTTAACAACAAGCCTGCAGTTTTGAGCAGAACCTCCTATTTACAAAGGGATACTATGACTAAAATTCAAAAAGAACAAGCAGTCGTTCTTTTTAATGAAATATTCCCAATATATAATCAATGCAACTTTGGTTACTAGTGGTTGTTTTATCAAAAACTTCTTGTTTTAGTCACTGCATGAATTTGCATTTTACAAAGATCCAAGTACTTACAGGCAAAATTCAGTTGGACATACATGTAGAGATCGAATTTCAAAAAGGAAGTAACCTTAGAGCTGTGCATTAATAAATATGGGTTGTAAACAGCTATACACATTCAAAAGGACACTGCGCAACAGTTTGAAGTTAACACTTATACGGAGTATTGCTGGCATTTTTATGCAAATATTTGGCAAGCCCACATTTTACCCTAAAATTTTATATATTTTTTTTGTTTTTAGGGGGCACACGCCCTCTTGTCTCTCAATGAATCCGCCTGTTAATGGAACTTCTTACTCCTCACTACATGAAATCCATGTATGAAATATTGTAAAGGGATATGAATTTTTTAATTACATGTAGATGTAATTCATTTAGACGAAGTACAACAATGAAAGCTTTGTTTGGTTTTATAATATATTTCTCATAGACTCTGTCTCATCTGCATTTACTCTATATCTTTTCATTTTTTTATGTATATTTCTTCATGTAAAATATATGTGAATAAAACGTACACGAGAAATAATTTAAACTTCTTTTGCTTCAACATTCAACTGTGAGATAATTGTTACGAACTGTAGCTTAAAACACTCAAATACGATATATTTTTAAGTGGGGTATCATATCTATATTGATTATTTATTATTTATTATTTCTGAAATCTTAACACAACCATTGACATGATGGCATCTACTTGTTATAAAAAAAAAATTAAAAATATCGTCAAATATCATGCATTTACCAAACCAGCAATAATTTTAAAATTTGACCCTATATCTGTATTCCATATTCGATCAATCTCCATATTTAATACGTAAATACCAATATCACAACTTAAGAATATCACAGCATAGGGAAGCGAAATTCTATCAGCTAAGCTTTGTCTTATTAATCAATTGTCTAGAAAGCTATTTCTTATTAGAATAAGTGTAAAATGCATAACACATATGATGAAAGTGTACTTGATATCATATTGCATTTGATATTATATTGTGAAAGATTTTTATTGAAAACATTTTTGACGAGTAATTTAGAAACAAATCGCAGAAGAAATAGACAAATGTAAACTTAACAACAAGCCTGCAGTTTTGAGCAGAACCTCCTATTTACAAAGGGATACTATGACTAAAATTCAAAAAGAACAAGCAGTCGTTCTTTTTAATGAAATATTCCCAATATATAATCAATGCAACTTTGGTTACTAGTGTTTTTTTTATCAAAAACTTCTTGTTTTAGTCACTGCATGAATTTGCATTTTACAAAGATCCAAGTACTCACAGGCAAAATTCAGTTGGACATTTATGTAGAGATCGAATTTCAAAAAGGAAGTAACCTTAGAACTGCGCATTAATAAATATGGGTTGTAAACAGCTATACACATTCAAAAGGACACTGCGCAACAGTTTGAAGTTAACACTTATACGGAGTATTGCTGGCATTTTTATGCAAATATTTGGCAAGCCCACATTTTACCCTAAAATTTTATATTTTTTTTTTGTTTTTAGGGGGCACACGCCCTCTTGTCTCTCAATGAATCCGCCTGTTCATGGAACTTCTTACTCCTCACTACATGAAATCCATCTTTGAAATATTGTGAAGGGATATGAATTTTTTAATTACATGTAGATGTAATTCATTTAGACGAAGTACAACAATGAAAGCTTTGTTTGGTTTTACCATGTATTTCTCATAGACTCTGTCTCATCTGCATTTACTCTATATCTTTTCATTTTTCTTTTTTTTATGTATATTTCTTCGTGTAAAATATATGTAAATAAAACGTACACGAGAAATAATTTAAACTTCTTTTGCTTCAACATTCAACTGTTAGATAATTGTTACGAACTGTAGCTTAAAACACTCAAATACGATATTTGAATGAACAAAATAAACCTATTTCATACATGTGTTGTCTAGTGTTCAATTTGATAATAACAAAACACATATGTTAGTATTCACTGCTCTCACCAATGTTGGAAATTACTCCTAGACTAAGTAGAAGCAATGGTATTTTTTTTAATTATTTTTTTTATAATTAATTTCTGTTTGTTATTTATGTTAATATTTGTTGACGATTAACGGCTAAAAAAGGCATGGATGCTCGACATCTAGCAATGAACTCCGCTCAAACCGGTGCTTGGGGGCGTCTTGAATTTACTATGTGGTATGAAACAACGGCATTACAATACCGAAGGAACAAAAGAGTAAAGCTGATTATTGAAGGCCTAATGGTAGCTTCAAAATGAAGAACAACAATAAAAGCGTTGTTCGATTGCTAAGTTTTGCCATGTATTTGCAGAGACTTTGTCTAATTTGCATTTACGCCATATCAATTCATTGTTAATTCAGGTATGCAAATTGATATTTTCTAGCTAGGCCAATCACTGATGTTTTCTTTGATTTGTGGTTTAAATCGCTCTCTGGGAGGTCATCGACCGCTTCCGTAGCAGCAACGTTTTTGCGTGTTCTCTTTCGTTTTCTGCAGAACTAAAACGCGAAAATGTGAAATTGAAAACGTGACAACGCAAAAATTAAAGCTCGTAAACGGGTAAGTACTTTCACTTCATGTTTTCCCTCTTGACTTCTCGATTTCACATTTTTGCATTTTTCGCCTTTTCGTGTTTTCATTTTTTCACTTCTTCGCGTTTCGTGATACCCGTTTTCGTCTCGGAAGTTAACATCTAACGCATGCGTCATTTGAAAACAATAATAAATCCATCACAAACTGAAATAAAACATGCGTTATTTTTTTTTACCAAATTCGATAAATTCATGAACTGTAGTCGTTTTTGGGTGACAATATTAATCCAAATATATATCCTGTTTTAACACCATATATTAATGCACAGATAAACAGAAAATCGCAACATGGAGCGGAAATACACAAAAATTAACAGAATTTTGCCAGAATATATAAGTAAGTCGGTGAAGGTTCTCGGAACCCTATGGCGTCGTTCACGGGCAAAGCTTAAAATGTAACGGAATTCTTTTTTTTTTTCTTTTTTTTTTTTTTTGCATGATTCTGAAGACGCTGACAACCTATTCAATTAATTACATGTAATTTCAAAAAATGTTTGATTATTTTCTTTTATCTTAATTTGAGATTTTCCCTGTTTTGTCACTATCGTAGTAGGGTGTAGACAATCAGTATCGATTTTCGTGAAATGTCTAATATAAGGAAATGTAAATGGTGGCATTATAATGATCTTGATCCTTTGTTCTTATAATTTTATACAATAATTAAATAGAAAAAAGAATTAAGTTTTTTTAAACGTTTAATTTTCACAAATTTTGACAAAAATTCCTCTTCGATCTTATCTAAAGGTAGAGTTTGTTGCATGGTTAATTAACCTGTATTACAATGAAACAATAAACGAGGGATAAAACAGATTCATTAAGTACATTTTTAAGTGGGGTATCATATCTATATTGATTATTTAAGTATAATGTTGTCGGATTTTCCCTGTGAGTACGCCGACATATCCAACATCCAAATATATTGGATAATAAAATGAGCTCACTCATTTACTCGGCATAGGAAAGGCCTTTTTGGTTAAGGAGGCTCACTCCTGATCTTGCTTATATCAAGGATTTCTTGAAACCTATTTTAAATGATTAAGCATTGTAAACTTAATGAAATGGTAAAAAGAAATATATAGGTCCGTGTTCTTTAAACAGAGATAGAACACATTAACAATTTGGCAGGAAATAAATATCTCTGGATTTTACCTTAATTTAACATTATGACTATTTTTTGTCTAATAGCTAGGAAGTTATATCATGAATTTCATGAAAACTTGTCAGGTGTCGTAATTTGATCCTATTGAAGACACCCATGAAATAAAAAGTGGGGGTCCATGTGCAAAATTTTTTAAGCCAATGAACAAGAGAAAACCAGAAGAGTTCCGAAATCCGACATCAATTCATAAATGTGATGAGTGAGCTACCTTAAATTGAATTTATACATAAAATTGATAAACATACGATCACTATCTAAAAACTAGATCAGATCAGAATTTTTTGTCATAATTTTTCTATTGAATATTTACATTTTACACGAATAAATAAATCGACGAAAAAAGCGTTTTTGTATTCAAAGTTGAAGTACAATCTACATATTAAAATTTGTTGTTAAATTTTATAAATAGAATGTTACATGAAAGAGTTTTTTCCACATAAACTGAGATCGTTACAATACATAATATGCCCGCTACATGTAACACAAACTTTGTTCTCATCGGAATTCTGATCCACTTTTTTTCGAAACTTTCTTTAAAAAATTACCAGGCTTTAAAAGCAAATTCATCAGTGGTTTGGATATAATTGTAGCATTTTTAAACAGTCACTTTTACAAAGCTTGTTATAACCATTATTCCTTAAAATGATAAAACAAAATAAAGAATTGCAGGTAGATTTAGTGCTGGAGGGATTTCCCTTCTTTAAACATATGTTAATTGGTGGATTAGATTTGCTCATACAATAATCTTTAATCTTGTTTTTGTCGATATATGCCAAACATTTATCATTTGCAAATAACTGCCAATAAAATATTCATATTGTGTGAGTTACAAATGACATTTTAACCAATTCTGATCATTTTGCTCACCTCTCATTTTCCTTACACTTACATACTTCACTGCATTTCCTACCATATCCCGTCTCACACGGGTAGCAATCCAACTCATTTCTGGAAGTGTAACCATCTGGGCATTCTGTAATACATTTGTCGATGGTTGTAAGGACTGAACACTTATCAACAAAAGCATTGATAAAAGTTTTACTTATATTACTCGTGTCAGACTTTGACTTGAATGTTTGCTAACAAAAGACATTTAAGGTCATCAGAATGTTTGATAAAAAGTAACCTAAAATTTTTCGAGGGTTGACAAACTGTCGGATCACATGGATCACAACATATATTGTAACAGGATTTTGTAAAGAAATTCATGATAGCGCTACAAGAAGTGGTTGCAATAACTGAATTACAAATGTAGTTTACCATTTGTCCCTCTCGAAAATTTATTAAAAATACCTTCTCGTCTAGAAGTATTTGCTCTATAGGACCTAAACTTTTGTGAAATTGTGTTTTGGTGATCCTTTTTTAAGGAATTTTATGTGGTGACCGATGATCTCAACTTCCGACAAAATTGGTGTCTAAACTTACTTAGACCCTTGTGGGAAATTCACTAAAAATCGCGCATAAAACTTCTTACTTTATTACGTTTGAACAAATGATTATGAGGGCAAGATTGTCCCGGAAACTTTTAATTCTAATATTTTCAACATAAAAAATCTGTGTAAATGCTTATGCTTAACACGATTTTCAGCTACCAAAACAACTCTTAACATAGAGCACCAGGTGCAGTCCAATTTAGCGATTCCATCATACATTGACTATTTCAAGCGCAATCGTCCAGTCCTTCAATGTTGGCCGACAAAACTATCATATAAAAGGGAAGCAACTAAAAATAAAATTTTATGAAAGGAACGACTAACTCTCTCTCCTATTAAACTCTGCTCTACCCCGATAATGGACTAATTTTAGGTAATAAGTTTATTTAGGCTCATAGATCATTTATATGCTTCCAGTTTTCCTCTAACACATGTTTTATGAAGTTATAAGTTTCCTAAATATCAATTCGTTCTTTCATTTATTTTTTATCACCATTTTTATATATTTTTCGCTATAAAATGTTCAATATAAACCGTAATGACAAATTTCTTTCAGCTTATGAAATAATTTTTCAACATACATCCATAGTAAAAAATTTTAATTTTTACCTATGCACTCCGTACCGTTCTTTATAAAATGTTGACAGCAGAATTTCTTCTCTCCTCTGCAAATACAAGTTTTCGAATCACGAAACAGTCTTCATAAAGAAACAGAATTATCACAGTGACTGTAAGGTTTCAATGACTGTCATATTCTTAATGCAATCCAAATAATTACATTTTTATGGTATGCCATTTTGTCTAAAATGTGGAAGGAGACAAGAGTTTCCACCTTATTTTAAGATCCCGAATACTATTTTAAATGCCACGCTTACTTTTCAGATAAAACTATCCACGTCAGGCTCTTTATGAGTAGCAGAATATGATTGATCTTACAATCGACATCTTACTTCTGTTTTAATTAGTTGATGCTTTCTTTACTAAGTGGATTCTACGTTTTCTGTTATTTTTTACCTAGTTAATTACTTGACCCTTTATATGGAAAACTATATTTTGTGTTGGAAAATGCACAGTACCGCCCCAATCGCTTATCTATGTTTAGTGTACTATTATATTTTTATTTAATCTAGCCCTCTGTCTTCGCTATTGATAAAACTAAGTCCAAGTAGCAATGATGGTGACAGAAAAATATTTAAATGAAGTTATTCACTGATTTAATGCCACGTTTGGAACACTCAAGTTATAGTAATTACAGGAAAGGGTGTTAAACTGTTTTTACCAAAGTACAATCTCGAAATGATTCCATGTGGGTCTTCTGGTGTTCTCATTTTTGGCCGTGTCTCTGAACCGTTTGATTATATGCAACTACTTGTACTCTGTTCCTTCGGTAATCTACTACCGTTGTCCACCCTGATCAAATTGGCATACATGTTGAATAAGAACAAAGGAAGCATGGTATACCCAAAAATTTTGTGATTATTACAGTATATACTACTAATTTTGAGTATTCAGAGGTGGTATAAACATTAATAGGAAATTGAAATTCACGAAGGAGGTGTTGTCAAGTGGATTTTTCTAATGAATAAAAATACCCATAATGTTGCCTTTTTACATGTTGTCGTATAAGAATCATGATGATACTTTTTTAATTTTAATACATTGATCTTGAACCAGAAATTTTTGACAGAATGATCTAAAAATCACTTGAATTTATAGCAAAACATACAAAAATATGTGTGCGTATGTTCATTGTGAAAAACTGCAACCGCGTTTACATTTAAACTGGTGTATGAAATATCAAACATAGCCAGGTATATGATAAATATTTATTATTTTATGATATTATTTGTGTTATTGTTATCTAACGTCCCATGACGTTTTCATTTTCATAAATAATACATGACGTTCTTTATTTGGATTCAGGTTTACAACATATTTTATATGCTAACACACGAACATTACGTGCTAATTGTCATAAACCAATTCAACAACTATAGCATGGTGAGTTTGTAAAAACATGAACTAACAGGGATTAACATACCTGATTTCAATGTGTTGAGCTCGGATATGCCAAAGTTGGGTCTATAAATCCATGTATTGACGTTATTGCTTGTATATTATTTTAAAAATCATATGAAGGTTAAATATAAAAACATGTTAAAAAAAATGACCGGCAGTAGGCTGTCAATATTTCCATTCAAGGGAAAATAAACGGGTAATTGGTGCATCTCCTGCGCCCAGACTTCCTGGTATACGTTTTGACAATTATGTATCGAGTGAAACAAAAGTGCTTTTATTTAGTGAACATTTTTATACAGGTTGAAAATCAAATGTGTGGTGGTGTAAATGCCTCAGCTCATTTTTGCCTTTCTTTGAGACCTTTGAGGTTACTTGTGCTATTCTAGATAACTTTCATGTCTTCCGAATGACTTGATCCTTAGGGAACGACCATTTGATTTCCAGGGGAGGGGCTGCTGATTAAAAATCTCTTTTCACCAAATGTCACATCAAATGTATGCATAATTCCCAATTTAAGTTTCTTCAAATTAAAATTAAATTACTTATTTTCATGTCAAGTAGAATTAGAATATTTACTTTCACTGACACCAAGATTAAATTATATATTTATACAAAATACCCAAGCCCCCCTCCCTGCCACAAAATTCAAATGGTCGTCCTCTAATGTTTACACTCTAGGGACAAAAGTTGTTGAAATTGCTATCTGCAGAACTAAAATTTAATGCTGTTTTGGTATTTTATTATCTACTTATCGTTGTATTTGTTTTATTACCGACGGATTAATGCATCTAATAGTTGTCTATCAGTTCAACGGGGCTTTATCGCAACAAGATATAACTTCTAAATGTCTGCGCAAAAGAGATAAAGTTATCTACATGGCCATGCAAAATTAACTGCAATTTCCGTATTCTGTTATATTGATACACGTTGGCTTTGTTATCAACTCTCAAACCATAGTCATGGGGGCAGTATGGGTAACTTTTCTAATATATTTATTTAAACCACCGTTGTGACGTCATTCTATTGTATTAACTGTGGATCCATGGCATCCCCTCTATTGTTTTCTCCAATTTAAAGATTATAAACGAGACACGTATAATTACTACATTTCAATGTAACAGGATTGTCCGATTAAGCGAAATTTTTTTTCGAATCGAGTGTTATGATACCTTCGTTAGGCACGGACCATTTAATTGGGGGGAGGGGGCTTGAATTTTCACCCGAGTCGGGAAACGTTTTACCCCTAATGCTAGGAATTTTTTTGTAATTTGTTGAGTTCTTTTTAAGAACAGCGTGAGGGCTAGACTATTTTTTTACCGAGGTGCTGGTGTCAGATAATTTGTTTAGCAAAAATCGGGGCCAATTTTTTTTTCTAAATATCCCATCCCCACCCCTTAAAATCAAATGGTCCGTGTCTTAGTTGGTAGGTTATACCACTACATTAATGTAAATAATGTAGACGGTGGCAATATTGTAATTTCTATTTCTTTCAAGTACAACTAGATTCAAAATATATATCTGATAAAAACGTGAAATTTTTTTATTTGATTTCCATCTTTCTTTAAAAAAACAACAAAAACACTTAAATTACATTAAGAACTACAAAAACGTCTTGCTGGAGTAAAGGAGAAAAACCTGTATTTTATGCTTACTTACACTATATTCCGACTTTATTTATATTTGCTTGATTAAGTTCTATGTTTTTCAAATAACAGACCAGCTGTAATAGATTTTTTATAAAGTCTCGTCATGTAATTCTAATGAAAAAGTCGTTGTATGATGGAACTTTATAAATAAGTAACATAAAAGACGGATTAAATACGAACAGCTGAAGTGAAAAGTCATTTTTTCTATAGAATATACAATAACACTTTATATTTCTTTCCTTTTTTGTTATTTTTTTTATTTATTTCCAATCGGAAAAGTGACTCGATTAACAATTAAAACTAAAAATTACAGTCAACTATCCCCTGCCCTTTTCTCGTGCATGTATTACCCTGGAGTTAAAAGTATTAACATACGTTTTGGTAGAAAGTATTACATTATACAGACAAAACTTACGTTTTCTCCCTTCTTCGTTCTTCTTTGATAAGGTTTAGAGGTTCAACAACACTACTGACATGAATGTAAAGCCAATTCGACTCACTTTGAAAAATACATAAACCACAATCGAAATTTATCTGAATATTAGATATTTAGAATAATTTCATCCATATAATTCTTCTTTGATACTGAGTGAACTTTCGATCATAAAGACATATATATTACGAACATAACAATTCAGTAATTAGATAGGTGATAATCCTTTTGATCTCTTGATTACATAAATGTCTCAACAATGGTTTAAGTAAGAGAAACAATGGCCAAGTATGAATTCATGATAAAAAATCCACTCGCCTTCGGCTCGTGGATTTTTTTTCATGAATTCATAATTGGCCATTGTATCTCCTTACATATTTTTTTACATTAGATAAAATAGCATACAGCCTGGATTTAATGAAGAAGTTGAACTGCAATTACACTTTTAATCACATCAAAGTAAACAATTTTCAACATACATTATAAGCAAATAAATATCACTCGCATGATTGTGTAAATGTCGATCGTCAAAATGATAGAAAAATTTTGAATTTCGTGACTAAAAGTAAGCATATACTACCTTTGACAGACTCCTGTCCCTTGTCTTTGAAGGTACACCAGTTTTATTGCAATTGAAAAATACAGCCAATACTTGATTTTATCTTTCATCGCAAAAAGGATTAGGTATGACATTACCATTAAAACATTACAACAAAATATATTTGAATAAGTTTCCTTTCCGAATGTACTTATCATACGACTGTGTCATCATTTAATCCAATTATTACAGGAAAAATAGTTGACTAAAACTTTTGTAACATTCGCAGATTCATAAGATTAACAAGTCAAAAGATAAAAACAAAAGAAGACTTTTTAACTCGTACAAAAATACATATTCAATCGATGCTTCAAATAAATGGTTACATCTAAAGTTGATTAAAAAAATTATGCTGTAGGAGCAAATTTCAAGATTACATAAATCAAAGTCAAGAGACAAGGCAAAAAAGAAAATACTAGAAAAAACCTACTCTGAACAAAGCTTTCAACTCTGATATTATTTTGGCATAAAACTGCAGTGAAGAAGCACTCAGTTGTTTTTTCAATACTAACTTGTTTTACCTAACTAAAAAAAAGCCAGATGATAATTAAAAATTTGCTTACTTGAAAAGAATAAACTTAAGACTGTTTGCCTTTAATATTTTTTATTAATCATTTTTTTCGTGTTCATTTAGAGATTGTCGGAATTAACGAGAATGCTTGGGTTTATATTTCACAAGAATGGCATTACCAATACACATCATTGAATAAATGCAGTTTTTGTAAGGTCATTGAAAAAGAAAGAATTATGTATGAACTGTGAAACCTAGACAGAAAATATTTTGCATTAAATGATCAAAACAGCCATTCATCATGTCTGATTAACTGTCATTGCTGAATAGTTCTTCCATTCAAGTATTTTTCCCCTTTTTATAGCTATTTTTTCGTGAAACCAATTTTGTTGATTTTCATATTTTTAATTTTATCTAATGATAATACATTTTTAAAAAATGCTTACAAATCCGCTTCTTTTAGAAGGACATCGTCATCAGTAACTCCGATATTGTGTTGTGAATTACCACTGGGTTTGATGCCTCTGCTAGTGGACCGTTTTCCCCTGATGATTTTCACCACCTTGGTAGTCAGTACTTCGGTGAATGCCCGAAAACCGGCTTATATTTTGAAACTTGCAATATATGAAATAAGAAATTTTTTAAATCTTTATGCATTGTTCTGTTTTGTCGACTGAAGATCTTGCCTATACGACAAAATATAGCAATTGGCTATTACATCTTATAAATATTCGCCTTTTGGGCCACCAAATCTTGGAATGTTGGCAACCAGGGAAACACCGTATTACCGTATTTTCCCGTTTTTTTTTTTTTTGTTTTTTTTTTGGTTGTTTTGTTTTTGTTTTCTTTTTAAGGTCTACCCGATAACCTTCTCGGTAGACCTTATAGTATTTCTTCTGATTATTATTTATTTTTTTTTTTTCGCCAACTTTTAAACTCTTCGGCCCAAAATTGTACGTGACATGTCGAATTGAGCTTTCGCACAAAATACCGGGCAGACATGAACTTTTCGCAGTCGAGGGCCACATTCGGAATTTTGTTCAGTTACGGAGTTCTTCCCCTTTTCACGAAATACCTTGTGATCACTTAAACTCGAAAACCGTAAAAGATAGCTGATGAAGTGTAATGGGGAAAATGTTTGTTAGGTCATGACGGAACTTCATTATATTTGGTCCGAAACCGTGCGGTATACTTTTTGGGGGGTTATTGCCCTTTGAAGATTTTCGATTTCCGTCATCGCTCAAAACTTCTAAACGGTTAGTCGTAGAGACATGGGACCTTCACCATTGTTCTTAGTTGATATAAGTTACATCTAAAAGTGTCAAGGTCAAAGGTCATCGGTGACTTTGACCTTTGACCTTACCCCTTGTTAT